>JACXGI010002990.1:41298-58860 GCA_016801175.1 Esox masquinongy | reverse complement strand
TGTAGTCAGATAACAGGGGTAGCAGCCAGGCTGGTTCTGTCCCAGATGGGAGAGGGCAGGTGTCCAGGGCCACGGAGGCTCGGGGTAGAGGAGGCTGGAGCGGACCAGGGAGGGGTCATGATGGAGGGGGAGTACTCCCCCTGCTGGCCCGTCCTCTCACCTGCTCCCCACACCCAACACAATCCACTTTGTAACACATGACCGGACGGCCTGAATAATTGAACTCCTCTTCAATATTTCACACGCCCCACCTTTCCATGTTTGTTGCCCTAATGCAATTTTCATGAGAAAATGTTTGTGTCCTACTTTAAAACATGTACACTGCTACTGTCAAAATTTGGGTCCATTGCAGTTTGTGTATTTTGGGTTATTTGCACCAGGGAGGCATGAAATGACCAATCCACCTGTGCATCTAGTCTCTCCAAAGATCCCTTACAGTATAACCATGCATGCACGCACCCACGCACGTGCGCACACACACACATGCTCACACTCGCACACCAAACATAAACCTGGAGCGTACAGTTTATTTTATATGGAAACAGTTGATTTACAGTACACCTTACCGCCCTTCACAAAAAAATATATATAAATATCTCTGTAGATAGAAATAAATCACAGACACCTGAGGTCAATTGTGAGTTACCTCTGAAAACCTTGTCACTTCTGTTTGGCTAGGTACTCCACACCTTCACGTGGACTACATAGGAGAGCAGCTTCTGACGGAGTTAGTAAGCAGACTTCTGATGCTGTGATATTGGCCAGTGCCCAGTCTCTCCCAGGGCAGGATGAGGGAGCTTCTTCCCCCCACTGTTCCTGTGTGAAACCTGGCTGCTGCTCCGGCCGAGGCTCCACCCCTCCAGCCCACCCCTCCAGAAGGCCCCAGCCCAGGACGCCGCGACTGGCCTGTCATTTGGTCGGCTGTTCCCCTCCTCTCCCTTGCCCTCCCAGGGCCTGGCAGTGCAGAGGGAGGCTCTGGCTGGGCTACTTAGCCGCAGTAGCAAGCGTGCAAGGCTTCACCGGCAAGTTATTATTAAACTTTAAGGTCAGTTGTGGCACTGTGTGAAGCTTTCGGCATATAGCGCTGCAAACGATCAAACATTCATGAGGAGAGCAACGTTTTATTTCTGTTTTACTTTTCATTATTTGTGTTCACAGTGCAGGTCCTAGTTAAAAAAAAATCAACACAAGTTCCAGTTTTATAAATACGGGATTAGATCCAACTTTCTTTTAACATTGGCATTATAAGATCTCAATGCATTCATGTTTGAATGTACGGTTAAAAAAGCCCACACAACTACACTATCATCCACCTCATCTCCAGTAAACATAAAGGTTTGGCTAATTAGGCAGATCTTTGGAGCCAGTGCTGCTCAGACTTACTGGGCATCTGTCAGGAGCGGGTGGGTCCTCCTGGGTTGTCTGAGAAGGGTTAATATAGGGCTTCCCTGCCTTCTGCCTATAGAACAGTTGTGCCCAACTTTGGACACAGGGCTGTAAACAGCCTGTCTGCATGAGCAGCCAAGACCTCCATATGTCTTACCAGATGACTCCCGTCCCATCTACTCCTTGACCCCAGCCCACGCCCTCAGTAACCCTAACCCAACACCGGACAAGCTGTATGTGCACACAAGTATTGGGTCCTTTGTGGACAAATATGTACAAAAACTGTTGATGATAATTGGATATCGTAATGACATTGAAGCACCGTTCCACTGATGTCCACATCAGACTGCATTGTCTCCGGTGAGCAGGTATGGTCAAGAAACAAACTAAGGCTTATTCCAAATTTGCATTGTCTTTGTTACATTAGTGGATGGTGGCTAGTGGATGTGCCAATGCATTAATATTGTAGGAGATTAATATTTAAATACTTCAAATGGAAAATGCTATGTAACGTATTGAATGTAGTTATTAAACGGCATGAAGATTACTCCACTTACTGACTTTTCACCAGACAAATGTTATAACGCACCCACGCACACAAAAGCTTGTATTCTCAAACACGTTTTTTTTTTAATGTATTGATCACATCATTCATCATTGACAATATGCCACCTGCCGAAAGAGAGAAGGTTATTCCTTTCCCAACTAGAAGATAGCCAGAGAGTGGTTTGACATTGCCCACCCACAGTCTTGCTGCACTCATCTTTTCATCCCTCTATCCTCTCAATCCACCATCTTCTCCAATTAACTATTAACATGGAGGACAGAGGGACGGGGCAGGCAGCGGTGGAGAGAGGGAGGGATTGGGCTTTTAAACAACAGCACAGCGGGAATCACGGGAAAAGAGGACCAGGACACTGTCGGACGCCACCACTCTCTGCCTCACCTTCCCTCTCCTTCACCATTCCTCCCCCACCACTCTCTGCCTCTCCTTCACCATTCCTCCCCCACCACTCTCTGCCTCTCCTTCACCATTCCTCCCCCACCACTCTCTGCCTCTCCTTCACCATTCCTCCCCCACCACTCTCTGCCTCTCCTTCACCATTCCTCCCCCACCACTCTCTGCCTCTCCGTCACCATTCCTCCCTCCACCACCATTTTCAACCCTCTCACTTCCTTGGATAAACAACATATTTTATTACAACTTTCTTACGACTTCTTCATTACCACCATTTCTGAAAACTTTTCTAGTACAGTGAGAGAAGAAGGATCCTGATGTGGTACCGTGCTGAACCTGACATTATCTTAACCTGACATTCTATCAATATTATGTTAGCAAAATTAGACAACAAATTACATTATGTTAACAAAATTAGACAACATATTACATTGTTAAAAACATATTACATTGTGCTAACAAAATTAGACAACATATAACAAGGTTAATCGAATTAGGCAACATATAACATTGTGTTAACAAAATTAGACAACATATAACATCATGTTAACAAAATTAGACAACATACAACATTATGTTAATCAAATTAGACAACATATAACATTGTGTTAACAAAATTAGACAACATATAACGTCATGTTAACAAAATTAGACAAAATATAATGTCATGTTAGACAACATATAACATGCTAACCAAATTAGACAACATATAACATTGTTAACCAAATTAGAAAACATATAACATTATGTTAACCAAATTGGACAACGTATAACATTGTTAACCAAATTAGACAACATATAATGTTATGTTAACCAAATTAGACAACATATAACGTTATTTTAACCAAATTAGATAACATTTTTAACATTATGTTAACCAAATTAGACAACATATAATATTAGAGTTAACAGATATATTTTTTCCTCAACTTACAGAACATGTATGTTGTTCAGAGTTACAAGTACACTCTGTCGAACACATAACATCCGTCTCTTAACAACAGTCTTAGCCTTATGCTGCATTTTAACAATGCCACTTATGTGTCCACTTTACAGTGACAGCCGGCCTGTTTTGGGGATGTTTTTGGCACACTGAAATATACACAAAATGTGGAACAATAAGTCCAGTCAAGGAGCTAGCAGACAATGCCACGACGACAGTGTAAAAAGAAGTCTAGACTTCCCTTTCAAAATGTCGGATCCCTCACAATAGCAAGGTTCACATTTTTGGCACATCAAGCGTGTGCAGTGAGGAAAATCAGCAGAGGGGGGGGAGGGGGGGGGGATGGGGGGCAAAAGGGGACAGGCCGGCCCCTCACTTTTGAAAGTCCTGGGAAGTCCAGAACCGTACTAAAGCATCGACTTAGGCCTGAGGGAAGATCAATATTTCCACACTCTGGTCCTGGACCCTTTTGTACTGTACATGGCCAAACCATTAGAACATGTTTCATGGCAAGGTCTGATAGACAAAGTATCACCTTGGACCATATACTGAGATGAAATAGTGTCACCTTCTAATGTATGTGGGACAGGTCCACAGTCTCTGTAAATTTCTTGCCATGTCTTACACATCCAATCATTATAACCTTCTCTTGCCAGTGATTCATCTTGACTTGTTCAGGGAGAAACACGAGAAATACTGGGTGTAATTTAAGTTATGTTTTGCATCCAGTATCACTCCGTCAAGGGAAATGTACACACTTCTTTTCTGCCAAAGACATCTAGACAGGTGGCAAATTAAAGGAAAAACCAAGGTGCCTCCGTAAGGTTTTGGGCTACCCCACGCTGCCAGAACAGCTTCATAGTGCCTTGGCACAGATTCTACGAGACTTTGGAACTTAACTGGAGGGATGGAACTCCATTCATCCAAAAGATATTCTCTAATTTGATGTTTTGATGATGGTGTTGGAGAGTGCTGTCTAACACGTTGGTCCAAAATCTCCCAAAGGTACGTAATTGGGTTGAGACCTGGTGACTGCGAAGGCCATAGCTTATGATTCTGTAACGGCCGGTCATGGCCTGTGTGCCGGGTCGGTCATTGCAGTTCTATATTCTGTGGGTTTTAGTTCTAGTTTTCCTGTTTCTATGTTTTGTCTCATCATTATAATTTGTTTCCCCTGTGTCTCATTAACCCCTTGTTAAGTCCCTATTTAAGTTCATCCTGTCCCAGTGTTTCTTGTCTGTCATTGTTTCCTGTAGATGTTTCATGTTACACGTGACGTTTGAATTTCATAAAGTTTTCAATTACAGTAATTTTGTTCCATACCTCTGCGCCTTTGTCCTGCCTTCTACGAATGTGACAGATTGACATCATTTTAATATTCATCAAACCATTCAACATTGTCATCCTGGAAGTGACCCAATAATCAACCCTCTTTCAAAGTCTCTTGGATCCTTTCCTCTTGCCATCTTGATCCAAAATCGAGGTCAACTGGGCCTGCTCAGCATTTTTATACCTGACACAGGATAGGATGTTAATTGTTTAATTGTATCATGCAGTACACCTGTATGGAAGTAACTGAATTTGTTATATACCTCCACTAATTCATATTATTAGATTATCCCTCTAATAACTTAAATATATTTGAAAATGATATACAGCTGTGTCTAAACGTTTTGGTACCCTTGCACTTTATGAAAATTTTATATTGTTTCTTCTAGAAATCTCAAAAATCTTTTAATATCCCCATATATATTTGTTTGATTTTGCAATTGAAAAAAATAACTTCCTATAAATGACAAAATCACAAAATAACCTCCCATAAATTAGCTTATTTCACAAAGAAACCCTGAAATTGCCTGGACAATATTATTGGCACCTTATAGACTTAGAAATAATTTGATTACCAGCAGCTGATTTTCCCTAACTTTGGAATTAACCTGTGGTGAGTCATTCAGTTCAACTGGTTTGAATGGAGAAATGCACTCATTCTCTTGTATTGTGTCACTGTTAAAAAAGAGAGCACCAAAAAAGTGCATGAGGAAGTGACAGACACGAGTGCATTGACCAGAATATTACAAATCCAGTTTCCACTGTGTGTAATGTTATCAAAAGGTTTAAGGCCCAGGCCACTGTAGCTAACCTCCCTGGATGTCATGAATGCATGAATTCAGTTTGCCAAAAACACACCTGAACCTGCCACAATCTCAGTTCTCATGACAAAAAGATGGTCTGATCTGTGGGCGTTGTGTTGGAGTTGCGATCGAGTAGGTTAACTCAAACCAGTGAATAATGGATGGTTAAAGATTATTTGGACAATGCAGTTTTTTTGGCTCACTATTCCAGCACCTTTGATTAAAACGATACAATGACGATGTGGTTAAAGATTGTCATCTTCATTTTAGAAATTAGAATAGAAATAAAATGTTTTGTTCATTGTCATTTTAGGTTGGTAAAATTAATCAAGTTTGGTACTTCACATATCCTTTGCATGCAAAGATTGGTAAAGTATGTGATGCATAGATGCATTGTTAGGCCTGTACTACAGCCATCTTCAGTTCCTGCTTTTTTTAGCACCTCTTTGCCTTTTGTCTTATCTTAAGCAAGTGAAGCGCATGCTCAATATTTTCCCAGAGCAGAGTCATAATTTTTAGGTTCTGAATAAATTAACTTGGCCTAAGACTAGTTGGGGTGGAGGGTTTGGGGGGTTGAATAGCCTACACAAGCTTTAAAAAAGTAATTAGCGACCAATGGAAGGCCAGCTATAACCAATTACTAAGCTAGCTAGCGGTTAGCAATGGGCGTGGTAACTAGTTACCACTGCGTGGTAACTGCTTTCCCTTTTCCCTAAGAAAAGGGAAAGAAGATATTTCTCAGTTTGCACACAAGGCATGGCTTATGCATGTCACCCAGCCCATCCAAATTGGAGAGGTGTGGTGAGTTGTCACAATGAGCACCTTGGGAGCAATTTGGGTTAATTGCAGAATGAAAGATTTTTCACCCTGCCAGCTCAGGGATCCAACCTAGAAACATATTGGCTGTTGGTCAGATGCAGTAACAGCTAGGCTGGCTGCTCTCTTCATTAACAGTAACCTTCTAACAAACAAAACATTTGTGTGCTTCATGTGAGGAGGCATGTGCCTGAACTCATCACTGTAACCTTTACTCTCTGGTCAGCTGGTACTTCTAGACAACAACGGACTCACTGGTCCTTTTTGTTTACAAGTCCCTCCTATTTACAAGTCCTTCTTATTTACAAGTCCTTCATATTTACAAGTACCTCTTATTTACAAGTCCTTCATATTTTCAAGACCCTCTTATTTACAAGTCCCTCTTATTTACAAGTCCCTTGTATGCAAATCCCAAATCTACAACAACAAACTCCTCAACAGCTGATATTTCAATAGTAACCTGCACTCTTGTAGAAATCTCACAATGGTGACTGAAATCCACACTTCCTTAAGTCAACATTCATTTCAGTTTTTCACCACGAATTGCAAAATACTCAAACTTGATAGATTAGTCACACATTTATCTGTGTATGTCTAAACATACATAGTTTCATTTGATAATTATGTTTATTTTCCTTGTGTATAATGACTATTTTGTATTTTTATTTATGTGGTTTTGTGAATTTTCCTGTTCTCTTGTAATTGTGTGCATTTGGCCAGGTCACATTCTTGAGGTAGGACACAGGCACAGAGGTTCATAGCACCAAAAGATTATTTAATATACAGTCTTACTTGACAAGGCTTTGGACGGGGACGTCCACATGGAACAATGACGACAAGAAAAACTAGGGCAAGAGGAACTCAAATAGGGACTTAACAAGGGGTTAATGAGACACAGGAGAAACAAATCACAAGGATGACACTAAACTGAACATAAAAACAGGGAAACTAGAACAGAACTACATAGAAATGTAACGTTAATGTAATGTAATGTTACAAAGGTCGTCATTAAAAAGTAGAGTTGTTTCAAATTCACTTAGGCCTACCTGGTTAAGAGGGTGAAATAAAATAGATTGATGAAATTATTTGTTTCATTTTATCATTTTTTCATCTGTGTTTTTCATATGAACGTCTCTGATGTTCATTTATTAAATCTGTTAGCATGTGAAACCTTAAACGTGCAATTACAACACTTTTTTCTTACATTTGAAAAGTTGATTTTAGTGTTGGTGTGAACTCTAAATGTAACAGTTATGGTTAAGGACAGGGTTAGTTAAGTTCAATGTGTGAAAACAGAGTTTGCAATTCATATTTACTGTATGCTGTCAATGGTCAACTAACTTTTTGGCTGAAATTGCACCTCTCTCCCTTATGTGGAAGGCCCTGTATGCGTATGAGTGCACGCTTGCTTGCTCGTTTAATGCTCAAAAAAAAAAACAGACACCGCCATCTTTCTTGGCCTTGTGACAGGGTAAGGAACTGTTATGACATGCCTGTTGCTATGACAACCCCTGGGGAAAGGAAAGCGGGAGGGGGGAGCCTGTCAAGGACCAATTTACTCCTCATCCAGAGGGATGTGCAGGACAGGACTCCCTGCAGAGGACAATATCCTGAACCCATTCCAAACAGACCCAACAAGCCTGGATACACATCCACTGAAATGGGTCAAAGTGCAAAACACCACGAGAGCCTGAGAGCTGGCTGTAATTTCACCAGCACATTACAGGTCACGAACGGGGAATCCCACGGATGGCGTGCCAGTGTTGTCCAACCGAACCCTCACAAATGACACTCAATGCAAGTGGGACTGTCTATCGGGTTCAACACATTATGCAAGTCCATTTTATACATATCAGGGCGTCACTCTGCACTAATTAAATAATAACACAGCAATGGAATACAACATCTCAGATCAAAAACAACGCCACCACAAAAACAAAAGGCTGTCCACACAGTATCAAAGGAACAAATTATTATTCATACATTGAAACAAACTTTTCAAAAAAGCCCATTTATTATGCATATTCTATGCAAAAACAGTCCATGCAAACCACACCTAGGTAAATATTAAGACTACACAAGATACGCTAACAAGCCACAGTGAGAGACAGACTAGCTGGTAGTGTATGGACAGGGAGCTGACAGTCTCAGGGAAAGGGAACGAAGGGAACGCTAATGAGGAAGACAATATTGCAGGCGCTCTGTCTTGGCCCTAGTTGTTTACCTGCGGCTGCCTGGAAACAGCTTGTTCACTGTTGTTGATGGCAGGCAGGCGGGCCCTGGTGGCCCTGGCCTGGCAGGTCCCCTGGGGCTGGGGAAAACAACATTAGTAACTAGATGGAGGTGGAAAAGGTCTGGTGAAGAGTTGTGCACTCAAGGAGCACCATCGCGCCATCATTAGCCTAAAAATTACCGGATGGTAGCTCTCCAGGAACAGGATTTGGCAGCCCTAGAGTTCTGTGTTCAGTTTTGTAGAATCCTCTAAGAAAACCAAAGGTCTAAACCTCAGGTATCCATCATAGTATTTTTTTTTTAGATAAAAAAAAAATTTGCATTCCGAATGCATGAAAGTATCAAGTATTTTAGTGGCTATTTTAGGACAGACCATAGAAAACACTGTTTTAAATTTAGTCCAGCCTCCATCTTAATCATTAACAGCAAATAAATGGATTACACCTATGGACGACTAAGTTCACGCACCCAATGGGATTTCATATTAGCACTGTGCTTGTCTACAGCATTGTCTTAGCTAAGCTGAAAGTCACACAGCTCTGAGTCAACCAAGTATCGATTTCCTTCCTTGTGGAAATTGTTATCTTTTACCTTAAATCCAGAGGACTTAAAATAATATAAAGGTAAGATAGATATTGATTGTACAACCCCGTTTCCAAAAAAAGTTGGGATGCTGCATAAAATGTAAATAAAAACAGAATGCAATGATGTACAAATCATTTAAGCTCTATATTCAATAGAAAATAGTACAAAGACAACATATCAGATGTTGAAACTGAGACATTTTATTGTTTTTTGAAAAACATCTGCCCACTTTGAATTTGATGCCAGGAACACGTTTCCAAAAAGTTGGGACAGAGGGAACAAAAGACTGGAAAATTTGTGTAATGCCAAAAAACATAACCTGGTAGAATATCACACAACTAATTAGGTCAATTGGCAACAAGTCAGTAACATGATTGGGGTATTAAAAGATCATTCCTGAGAGGATGGGTCTGTCAGAAGTGAGGATGGGAAGGGGAAGACTTTGTGGGCAAATAGTACAACAATTTAAGAATAATGTTTCTCAGTGTAAAATTGAGTTTGGGGTTCTCATCATCTACGGTACATAATATTATTAAAAGATTCAGAGAATCCAGAGAAATCTCTGTATGCCAAGGGACAAGGCTGAAAACCAATATTGGATGCCCCATGATCTTTGGGGCCTCAGGTGGCACTGCATTAAAACCAGACACAATTATGTAGTGGACATCACCGCAAAGGCTTAGGAACACTTCCAAAAACCACTGTCTGTGAACACAGTATGCCGCTGCATCCACAAACGCAAGTTAAAACTCTAGCATGCAAAGAAGAAACCATATATAAACAAGATCCAGAACCACTGCCACCTTCTCTGGGCCCGAGCTCATTTAAGATGGACTGAGGTGCAGTGGAAAACTGTCCTGTGGTCTGACAAATCAAAATTTGAAATTATTTTTGGGATTCATGGAGGCCACGTCCTCCAGGCTAAAGAGGAGAGGGACCATCCAGCTTCTTATCAGCACATAGTTCAAAAGCCAGCATCCGGGATGTCATGGGGGTGCATTAGTGCACATGGCATGGGTGACTTGCACATCTGTGAAGGCACCATTAATGCTGAACAATACAGTTCTGGAAAAAATTAAGAGACCACTGCACCTTTTTCTTTCCTTTCCCAAAAAGTCAAAAAGGAAGGTTTTGAGTGAGGAACAGAAGGGTTAAAATTAAGAGACCACTGCAAATTGAGCGCTTCTGTTCCTCACTCAAAACTTTCCTTTTCTACTTTTTTGGAAAGGAAAGAAAAAGGTGCAGTGCTCTCTTAATTTTTTCCGGAGCTGTATATACAGGTTTTGGAGGAACATATGCTGCCATTCAGACTACGTCTTTTTCAGGGAAGGCCTTCCTTATTTCAGCAAGACAATGACAAACCACATTCTGCACGTATTACAACAGGATGGCTCTGTAGTAAAAGAGCCTGGGTGCTAAACTAGCCTGCCTGCAGTCCAGATCTGTCACATATTGAAAATATTTGGCGCATTATGAAACAAAAAATATGACAAAGGAGACCACGAACTGTTGAGCAGCTGAAATATCAAGCCAGAATGGGAATACATTTAACTTTCAAAACTAGAGCAATTGGTCTCCTCAGTTCCCAAATGCTTAGAGAGTATTGTTAAAAGAAGAGGTGATGCAACACAGTGGTAAACATGCCCCTGTCCCAACTTTTCTTGAAACATGTTGCTGGCAACAAATTCAGAACGGGCATGTATTTTCCAAAATCAATGACATTTCTTAGTTTCAACATTTGATATGTTGTCTTTGTACTATTTTCAATTAAATACAGGGGTAAAGGATTTGCAAATCATTGCATTCTGTTTTTCAAGGGACGCGCACACAGAAATGGAAGAAACTGAGCTTTGGCCAGTCAGCTTGAAGACTGCAAAGTCTTACCAGCCACGGTCCAACATCTGTACAATGTGATATTTAAAAAGACACCATTTCAGTAGCTGTCTGGCTAGTTGGGCACATTCGCTACTAGCTTAATTTCCGTCCCTGGACACAGGTGTACATAGACAGTTGGAGAGTACTACAGCCCCCCCTTATGCTTTGAAAACATTGACCTTGCTACCATGACGTTGGACCTTAAACTACCCATAGTGTTATTCTGACAGGGATCCAAGGTAATGATAACTCGATTTAAGAAACTGATTTACTGGAACATAACAGGACACATTTCACTGTCTCTTTCTGACTCCTCCCTCCCTCTCTCCCACACACCCTCCCCCCTCTCTCCCTCCCTGTGCTCCACACCAGAGCTTAATAAGGGGAGAATTCTGCTGAGACGGTGGTGTCTTCATTACGCTGGCGTCACTTACCTTCTGGAGAATCAATGATTTAATGAAGTAAGTTAGGAGATGACACAGCCACTGCATTTCAGCGTTAAATCAAACATAATGAATGTGCCATTAATGAGGGCCTCTCAACCCCTGCACAGCCCCCACCTGCGCACGCACGGCCACATGCACGCACGCACGCTTATACAATGGCCTCCAGGACTGTTGGCACCCTGGGTGAGTAAGAACAGGAAAGGCTGTGAATTTTATTTTTTTGTCAGCTCGATACATACTCAGAAATAATTGTTTTATTCAAAAACACGCATGCCACAATTATTGGCACCCTAACAAAATGTAATTGATGCAATTTCTGCTAAAGAATTTCCTTTTTAATGTTCACCTGAATCTTTGGTAACTCATCAGTGGTCATCCATGACATCCTGTTTCATTGGGGTGAAAATGAGGTGACACAGGCTGAACTCCTTTAGTCGTCCAACATGGAAAAGGTCAGAGAACACTTATGAAATTAGACAAAATTTTGTTGACCTTCACAGATCAGGCAATGGCTATAAAAGATTGTTACATGCATGAAAATACCCATCTGCACTGTTAGGGCAATAATACCCTTCTCCACTGTTAGGGCATCTCCACTGTTAGGGCAATAATACCCATCTCCACTGTTAGGGCAATAATACCCATCTCCACTGTTAGGGCATCTCCACTGTTAGGGCAATAATACCCATCTCCACTGTTAGGGCATCTCCACTGTTAGGGCAATAATACCCATCTCCACTGTTAGGGCAATAATACCCATCTCCACTGTTAGGGCAATAATTAAGACATGCAACACCCCTGGATCTCTGATGAACCATCCTGGCAGAGGATGCCGGTGTATTTTACCTGTACACACACTGAGAAGGACAACTCAAGTGGCAAAAAATCACGGTTAGAGAATAGCAGAAGTCAGTTACATCTTGGGGTCTCCAAAACTACAATTAGATGCCATCTCAATGCCAAGAAGTTCTTTGGACAGGTTGCCAGAAGAAAGGTACTGCTGTCACCAAACTACAGACACAACTGCCTGGAGTTTGTTAAATGTCACTGGAACTTCAATTGGAACCAGGTTTTATGGTCTGATGACACTAAAATTGAGCCAGAGGTGGATTTGACGTAAAAAGAGACATGGTCATGGAGAAAATAACCTAAGCTCAAATGTGAAATACGGTGTTGGATGTGTGATGTTGATTCCCTCACCTTCATCACATCTCTCATTCCTAACACAGTGTTGATTCCCTCACCTTCATCATGACTCCAATTCCTAAGTGTTGATCTCCTCATCTTCATCATGACTCCAATTCCTAACACAGTGTTGATTCCCTCACTTTCATCTTGACTCCCATTCCAAAAATAGTTGATTCCCTCACCATAATGACTCCCATTCCTAACACAGTGTTCACCACTACGCCTTAATCATGACTCCCATTCCTAACACAGTGTTCACCACTACGCCTTAATCATGACTCCCATTCCTAACGCACTGTTGATCACGACACATTAATTGTGACTATTACATTCTTAAAAGAGTGTTTTTCAGACCTCTTGGACATTTCCTGATGTTCTTGTAGCTCAAACCTATCTCAGCCCAGCTAATTGATTCACTAAGCAAGGAATAAATCAAATACATGGTTTGGATTGGTTTCCCGGGGTTTGAGAATAGCAGCCCTAACAAACGTTGACAGTTCATGTGCAGCAGGCACTTCATAGTATTGTTTGGTGACATTAATTTGATGCCACATATCCACCAACACGTGCCTTAGCTTGGGCTGCTGTTAAAGACTGAAGCTAACCATATGTCAGGCCCAGTAATAAGCTATTTGAAATTTACTCAGAGTTAACATTTGTCTATGTGTTTTGACAAATGGAGAAGGCATTTCTCAGATTTTAACCAGGTACATCCAGCAACAGTAGAATTGCAGGCTACGTTTTTTATTATGGCACCCAGCTAGTTCAGGAATCAAACTCGCCCTTATCACATCAGACATCCACTCCAGAACCCTTTGAAAGCAAAGCATTTTTAACTTTTGACAAATAAACAATGGTGCTTACTGAGCCTGCTGTGTTAAACATCACTCTGTGGCCCTGAATTAAATGGGAGAGAAGTGATCAGCCTTCTTTCACCAGTCTCTCTGTTCTGGGGGAGAAAAGCACACATTTCACACAGTTGCCTTTGTCAGTAATATATTGTATCATGGCCTTCCTACTGAGCGCATTTCCTATAGATAATGACAGGAGCTAGCTAGACTAGATGTGAAAATCTATGAGACCAAACGTGTGAGCTAATTAGGCTTATTGACGCAGAGACGTTAGGTTACAGTACTGCGCGGCTGCTTCGCTCGTCAGGACAAGAAAGGGACCCATTTTAACAACAGGGCCCACATCACCTGGAGAGAAATTTATACCAATTACAGCATATCATAAAATAACCCAATTTAATAGTCACAGAATCAACATGGGGCATTTGCCATGTGTTGGAGACAACAGCAAAAGCATTAATTTCTAGTCAATGAGCTGTCATGTTGACTGGCTGATGAGGGGCCTATGTGTCAGGACCTGCACTGACAGTTGAGTGCGGAGTTCTGTGTAATTTTCCTGAACAGCTCCACAATGACACATAGGAAAATAAAGCAGGTATAGCTATTGCTTGAGTTATTGAGCGTTTGGACAGTATTGCCTGAGGAATTAAGCAAATATAGAGATACATACGAATACTTGTCAGCATACTTTCTTGTCCCCCTATAGTATATGTGCATAATACTAGTCTATTAGCATCCTCTGAACAGGAATGTATTTGTTGGCTCTAGGGTCTGTAGATATTGTTAGGCACTGACACAATCTAGATTAGGTAAACAGGTACTCACACTTTTCCACAACATAATTAATGCAATACTATCTAGATGTAGTAGCTATATTGCAATAGAGTATATGCCAGAGTTCATAATGCATCATTCTTGATTCTGCTGTCACAGCATCAACAGTGGATTGCAAAATCGAGACCTGTGACCATAACTGTATGGGCATTTCAGTATCACAAAAAATAAAATATACGAAGAATCCTATATGAGATTTCAAATAAAACTGGACTATTGTGGATGCTATAATCCACTCTTAATCTGGATAAGGGATCCCAATGTGTTTTAGTCGCCGCTGATCTTTTGCTTTTGTGTTGGGCCGGCCTCCTTAACGTTTTAGCTGGGCCTTGACTGGCTGAACTTTGATCTGATGTCTTCATTGAGGGGAGCTCCGGGTTGCCCATTTCAAATGCAAATCCTCTGCGAGGCCTATTGGCACTTTGTAAAGGAGGAAAAGCAGGGGAAAAAAAGAGGGAGAGAGGGGTCCCAGAGGGGCTCCTAAGGGTGGGCAGCACCTCCTCACTCTAATCCACATAGCAATATGGATTAAGGTAGGGGATAACCTTTCTTAACGCACAAGAAAGAGTATAGCTGGGACAAGCTGGGGTGGGCGGCTGGGATTCCCTCATAATAAAACAGTGTGCAATAAAAGCATGCTCTGTGTCAGCGGCCTGTGAATGGGCCTCAATGCAGCCGATTCCCAGGCCTGGTGGGGAAGCTTGCAAAAGCCTACCTAGAGCCAACTAAGCGTGAGTAATCTGCCCACGCTCAATGGCCGGGGTGAAGCCCATTCAGCGCTCAGGAGTTTAAGAGTTGATAAATTTATTATCAGTGGCGATTAGGCCGCGCGCCTGTCACCTTCTTAAGAGGACGGTCGAGGGGAGAAGAAAGGGGGAATGAAAGTGTCAGCGGCCGAGACGGCTCTCTCAGAGACGAGCCTCCGATAGCCCAGGCCTCTAATTGCAATACTAATGTGCTAGAAACCTCCAGTTTGAAATGAACCAAGGCAGAAAATTGATTTCATGCTGTGACAGTTTATATATTGCCTCAAGTAGACAAATGACTTGGTGAAAAGAAAACGTCAGCTTTTAATTTTATTTAGAAATAGTCTTAACCGCCTGGTTACATAGGTGGGAAAATCATTTGTGGAACCGGTGCTGGCTGCAATAACGGTCATGTTTCATTCTGCTGTGGCTGTCAGGCCACATGTAACCAAGCACACTCAGTTATTGACTTTTGACTCAAGAGTGTCCATTGTTCTTTGAGCAGGTTGTAATGACAACTAAGTGAGCAGACTGCGCGGTGAAACAAACGCAACAAGTTAAATAAGCTTTGTCTCCGACCATCACACCCACTTTGAGCAGCGACAAAAGGTGCAGTGGTTTGGGGCCAAATCACAAGTGCTCCCCACACACCCTTCAGCACATGGATAAACAATTTTATTATCTCCATTCAGAAGGCTTTTTTTTAACATTCAGAAAACCGTACGGAAAAAACAAGAAAACAAGAAAAAAAAGCGTGTCATGCAACAATGCGTTATAGTGCTTGCTCATATGCCTGTCCAATTGTGGCTAGTGAAGTGAGATTAAGTAGCAGAACAGAGCCAGGACCTTCAAGCATATGTAATTGTTTTATAAAGTGGCCCATTACTGGGGCCAGCCATGCTGTCAGTCCTCAGTGCAGAGGACCTCGCCCCCTCTGTGCTCCTCACTACAAGTCTCCATCAACCTAACGCCTCCCTCCCCATTACACACAATTATAGCACACTGCACCTTCACCAACTGCAAACATTTCACACACAAAAAAAAAGACTCCTAGAGGATTCGAGCAACAGAAAGGGATTACTCCGTGAACCAACGTTGATCACAAAGTCAATTGCCTGCGCTGCTCTGTGTCTGGGTCATCATGTGTAATTCAGCAAACACATGGATGGATGTGTGTACGGAGCTTTCAATCATCTTTATGAGGGGCTCTGTGTTTGACTGGGAGCGGCTGCCAAGGCAACACCCCATTTATCTTAATGGGAAATGAACACACTAACAACTTTAGCCGCGTCCTCATTCAGACATCATTTCATATCAATCATCTGGTATCGGGCAGGCTGATCTAGGGTGTTTAGCCACAGTTACAGTCAAACATACAGAATTCTGTGTAAACCAAACCAGCTAAGAGCAAAGCACAGCTGATTCACTGATTCACATTTGTCCAGGAAATAAACAGGGCGGAATGTGCTTATTTTGGGTTCTTGAAAATACATATAAAAATAAATCAATTGCCTTAAAATACACAAGGGTATAAGAATGTGAGAACTGTTTATGGTAACATGATGGAGAAAAAAAGAAAAATCTGACCAGCACATAGGCATCTGGTGTGGCCCTAAGACATCCTCAGAGATGGACAGACACAGAAAGAGAAGCGGAGGACGAGAGAGAGAGAGAGAGAGAGAGAGATATTTCAAAATCCCTGGGCGCGTCACCTTTCCAATGGAATAACAATAACAAAAACAAGCTATTGTATCCCAAATAACACCTTAAATTAGTGCAGCCACATTTCCTGACAACAGCTCACCCTCATTAGTCCATCTAGGGGCCAGGGCCAATCAGCAGCCAGGGCCACCGGTGCCCTGTCGCCCGGAATTAAGGTAATTCCCCTTTAAATACTCATCCACGCAACTCCCAGGGCTGTTCACTGTTGTGTTGGGGTGTGTGTGTGTGTGTGTGTGTGTGTAGGGGGCTCACCTGTTGCGTCTCGCCTCCTTTCCCACAACTCAAATGGTGTCCTACAGCCCAGAGATAGAGGCTCCCCCAGGAGATGAGTCTTCACACTGGTCAGGTTTAATGTGACCAAACGGGGGGGGGGGGGGGTCCCCAGGTGAGACAGGCCTGCTCCACTTATTAGACAGAGCAGTCGGCACACGTGACATATCTTTTTCGCTCTCATAACACATTAATAGGTTACACCAAAATGACACAGGCATGCAAGCACCGAGCAGTTAGAGCATTGAGACATTAACTGAAAGGTTGCTAGCTCAAATCCCAGAGCTGATAATGAAGAAAAACATGTAACTGCCCTTGAGCAAGCTGCTTATCCCTTACGGCTTCAGGGTTGTGATCACTAATGACCGATTTCCTGGCATTGACCACACACTCTAAAGGTGTCTGACGGTTGTTTCAGCGGAAAAACATTTCCATAGCCCCCCTCAAATTGACCTTTGACCTATGACACTGTCACTGTCACTCTCTCACACACACACACACACACACACACACACACACACACACACACACACACACACACACACACACACACACACACACACACACACACCACCATA
>JACXGI010002990.1:0-41198 GCA_016801175.1 Esox masquinongy | reverse complement strand
CTCCCGCAGCCCCTACCCCATGTTTTATATAGGAACCAGGAGGTTAGGCTTTGACCCCACCCGCAATCAATCAAACCCTCCACAATGGCCGTCCATCTGCTTGCTGATGTGCACCAGCTTCCACCACCTTGTTCCAGCGTCCCGGTAGACATGGACACAATGTGACCCCCTCACGCCACTTTATACTCTGGGGTGTCATTAAAAGGCAGCATCACAGAGCACTATTAATGAGCTGTAGACCCCTCAGATCAGCCCGACTGGTCCTCTGTGTCAAGAGTAAACGGCCCAGGGTGTTTACGTGACACAGTTTATGGCAGTAACAAGGTCATACCTCTGGGGAGGTGGTAGAGTATAAATATAGCCAGTTAGAGTAAGAATCGGACGAGCCGCTAACAAGCAGGTTTCAATAATCGTCCACAGTCACAAGGACAATGTGTATCTGAGAACTTATGCAGTAGAGCTACGTGTCTGTGAGAACGCACAGGAAACTCAACATGGTGGAATCCTGGATAATGTCAGCGGTAAAAAAATATATTTTGAATTATATGCAGTTGGACCTGATGTAAAATATTGAATTTCAAAGTGTGGGGTTGAAGTGGGAACCCGGTTTTTGCCTAAAATTTCCTGACACTTGGTAGAGTTGGTGGTCCGTTAGACCTTAACAAAGGCCCCAGGGGCAATGGAATCAAAACTGACACCCCTATTGATGCACCCCATCAATTATTATGCATTAAATGCCTTTTTTTAGATGGCAGTGAGTTTCTTTAAATTAGTTTTTCCATATAGTTTGTTTTTGTTTTTTCAGTTCCATCTGTTATATTTAGTTAAAACGTTTTTGAAAATAGGGTGTGGATTATCCATAGTTATGTTTGTACCTCTGCGTGTGTGTGTGTGACAGATTATCCATAGTTATGTTTGTACCTCTGTGTGTGTGTGTGTGTGACAGATTATCCATAGTTATGTTTGTACCTCTGTGTGTGTGTGTGTGACAGATTATCCATAGTTATGTTTGTACCTCTGTGTGTGTGTGTGTGACAGATTATCCATAGTTATGTTTGTACCTCTGTGTGTGTGTGTGTGACAGATTATCCATAGTTATGGATAATCTTAAATGAATCATGAGTAATGATTATAAAGTCAGGAAATTGCAAAGCTGATTTTCTGACATACACATATGTTCTTGTAGGTGTACTGAAATGCTTATTTTGGCTCCTCAACAATGCAGTCGGTTTAATAAAGTGAACCTAGTTGTTTACAAAGAGAAAGTCCAAATCTGTAAAATTACCAGTTATGAATACAGTATAAAGAATACTGAAGTAAACCAGATATCAATAACTGGAAAGTCACTAGTGTGTGTGTGTGGGTGTGTGTGTGTAGGTTCAGGATGAGAATGTGACTGTGAAGGAAGATAAACTGTGTGTGTACAAGGAGTGTGTGTCTGATTCAATGTTTACAAGGTGAGTGAAAATGACCTGGGGTGTGTATTTTTATGAGTGTGCAAAAGGTGCAGACCAGGGTGCAGGTCAGAAAGACCAGGGTGCAAGACCAGGGTGCAGATCAGAAAGACCAGGGTGCAGGTCAGAAAGACCAGGGTGCAAGACCAGGGTGCAGATCAGAAAGACCAGGGTGCAGGTCAGAAAGAATAGTTCATTTAACTATTTTACAGAGGCACAAATATCCTACCCTCAGTACAAGCTAACCTCTCAACAATGCCACTCATCATTGTTCAGATGATTTCATGGTTATTTGTAAACAGCAGCATCCACATCAATGTGTGTTTAGGAACTTATTCCACCTCAGATAAAGCCATGATTATTTCTAATTGTAGCACCAACATGAATGTGTTTTGGAAATAATCTAGGTAAGGTATTCTTGTATTCTTGTTTAAAAACTAAAAGTGACTCAAAAACGGCACAATTATCTACCTCTCATTTCTATTGGTCACAGCATAATGAGAAACACAACTAAAACAAATTACAAATAAAGTGTACTACACAAGCTTATGTAGTTATTGTTTGCTAGATATATGGTATCAAATATGTGAATCTGTCCAAATACTTCCTTCAAAGCTGTCAGTCTGCACTTTAACCTCATTGTATAATTTAAAATCCAAAATTCTGGAATACAGAGCCAAAACAAAGAAAAATGTGTCACTGCCCAAATACTTTTGGGTCTCATTGTAAGTGAAGATATAAGTGCCACCAACAAGCAAGCCCACTGTCCCTTTCATCTTTTCCAACTCATTTGTCCTTCTCCTAAAATGGTGTAATTTCTGAAGATTGAAACCCCACCGTCTGCCCTCAATCGTCTCATCCCTGACAACAATAGAGACCAGGAATGCTTTCAGCCATGATGGATAAATTGGTGGGTAGTAAAATATGATATCTAAGGTAGGTGATGGGGCTGGTCTCCATCAGTCTCATAGCAGAGGGGTAATTACAGTCTGTTAGATTGTCTGTCTCACCGCATGGGAGACACTAAGCTGTTTGTCATGAGGGTTCATCCAGGCCTCATCCAGCAGGTGAAACAAGGGGACATGGACAGTAATGATCCAGAAATTAACATCTGTTGCCAACTAGCATTGTCACAGATATGACAGGCGATCACCAATGACCTTTACTGATTACCGAACAAAAAAAAGAAAAGGTGATTAAGAGTTCGAATTGAGCCATGAATTACAATATAGACTTGAGAGACACTGTACATTTTCCTTCAAATACCGTCATCCCTGTGGACTAGCTGTGAAGCCCGTCTTATGATCAGAATCTGTCAATCTCACGGCGTAGTGAGGCAGTGACACCCAGAGACACTCTCCTGTACACTGGAGAAAGAGAAGAGCAATGGTGAGGGCAACCATGCAGGGAAGTGGGTTGTGGTGAATCTGAGCCGAGGGAACGAAGTCTCAAACAGGGCAATCATAACATTCACACATGCAGCTGGCCCTCACTTCCTGGGAAGAAACTAGAACGCAGCGACACAGCATCTCAACACATCCTGTACAGCGGAAGTGGGGTCACAAACAAATCCAACGGGCAGCCCACAGCCTGTCAACCCGTGACAGTAACATACAATGGCTGTCCATGCGTAAGCAAGAGGTTTGAGTGATGGGTGGGACAGTCAAGCACTCTCAGGATGTCTGTGTCACCCACACAACCGAGGACGGCTTCAGGCAGAAAGACAAGAGATTCCTCTGGTCTTCAATTTGTCTTCGGAAGGATTGTCTTTTATTGATAGGTCCCTAGGTCAGTGACACTTTGTGCTGTTCAAAGGTTCTAAAAGGCCCCCAGATGGTCCTTCTCAAGATGGTGCCTATTGTGGTGGCTTTTCTATGGCGTTGAACAAATGAAATCGTCAGGAGCCATTAGCCAGCCGGGGATTGTTTTAGGGGTGGCCACTCCTCTCAGGGGGAGTAATGATGACATTCTTCGCCATAGATCAGTCATCTCAGCCATTGTGGCCTGACTTTTCTCAGGAGAAAGGCTTTGCTCATTTCACTCTCACAAGGCTTTGCAACTTGGTTGCGCTTTACAATAGATCCGGACACCAGCGATATTTTAAGACTTGATTAGGTCAGCAACTTCAGTCTTAACCACCATTAGATGGGATTCCATTGCATTAATGGACATTATTAGCCCACATATTCCGCCAGTTTTATTGACACACTGTGTCTCGTAATCATTCGTTATGTCACCAAAATACAAAACAACTATGTCAATTTCAAATCCGACAATTACAATATCATGTGTCAATCAAACAATGAACAAAATGTCAGACCTGGAGGGAAAAGGGCTTCTGTTGAGCGTTAAAGCATAAACACATGGGCTAACCGCCAGGTGAACTGTGCAGTGTGTACTTCACTTACGGGACTTGAGGGAACCGGCAAGAGTCTGCTTACCTCCCCTGACAGCTTTCCAAACACCAATAGTGTGAAGACCACAGGAAGCCTGGGCCTCATCCTAATCCCACATCACATGCCTGGACCAACCGGTCTGCAGTATGGGAACATCTCATCACAGCCTTGAATGATGGCCTAAAGGGAGTACCACCTTGTACTACCCAGGGGCAGATCAGAGTGGAATTTACTCATCTTTATGCAAGGGTGCTCTACAAATAAAATATTGCAATTATTATTATATAATGGCAGAAAATAAAACGACCCAGATGAGAAAAAATCTGCCAGGCAAGTCAATATGTTAATAAATTGTTTCAATTCCGGAGAAAAAAAAAACCCTCTAAAAAGTATTTCTCCCGAAATAATATTTGTTGGTGTACAGTTATGAATTTGTCCATTCACAGAAACCGGATAGGGTTTGTACAAGACTGTTTTACCAAACAGAATTACAGTACAACATATAACTTATACAAGATCCTCCTGTTGCTAACTAAGCTTTTCCTGTCTTTCAGATGTCCATCTGGGAACCGCCCACTCTGCTTCATTTTCATGTGTAATACGCCAGTGGGTGTCGAGGGCTCCTGTAATCTACGCTGCCTCCACTCAGCTGCTTAGCCCAGACCTCTCCTCTCATGTTTGACTAATTTAGAACCGTGATGGGACTGAGAGTCAGAGACTCCCCAGGTTTAAGCAGGCAGCCTGCCTCACTCTTCAGCCCTCTCCCTCACTACCACGTCAGACAGCTACTTCCATCTGTGGGTCAAATAGCCTGATTACCAGTGATCGCTATCCATCACTGCCTCTGACACGGGCGACGATCCGACAGGAAGGCTGAAGACAGCCATCGCTGCCTTTATCCTTCTGATCTCTAGATGACTGTGCGGTTCTGCGAGGTCACAGCCCTGTCATCTGTTATGTTAGGACAGGTCCTCTTGGACCTCATTTGATGTTATTTAAACAGCGATAAAGATCAAGGATGTTCTGCTCAACGAGTCAGAAGTCTAATTAGATTTTTCAACCTCAGTCTGGGGATTATTGAACACATTTGGATTGTGATTCTACAAACACACAAACCGATTCAAACCTGGATCCTACTAACCCCAGAACACACATCACATTAAAAACACGAACCAACCCTAACGGTTTCAATAAAGGAGTCATCCAAATGACTGTTTTGTTTGGGTTCAAACTGCTCTGTGTTCAACCCTCTGCTTGAGAAGGTTTACCTTGTCTGGTGTCAGTGGTAGAAGACCCTGGGCTGCAGGTCAACGCACTCTCCTGGTTGGTCATTTGTGGGGGATGGCAGATCGATATGGGGTCCTGTGTTTATTGATCAGCTCAGCAAGGGGAGGTTTTGGTCTGTTTCCCACAGCCTGGGGTGTGACAGAAAGCAGCATCAGAAACGTCCTGAGAGGAACAAAGTCACCCGCTACACAAAGGAAAACATTGAAAAAGAACACCCGTAATAAACACTGATATTTCGTCTTCGGACAAAATAAATATCAGTGTTTATTTGTCTTCGGACGTATTCGGACCTGTGATGGTGGGCCACATTGATGAACTGGACTGCACATGCAATCCAGTCTGACCCCACACACACCGCTGCGGAGGGTGTAACCTGCCTGAGTGGGTGTGGGGTACCAGCGGCTGGGAATGGCCAGCTAATTCGGAAGCCAATCCCATTTGATTTCCAGCGGCTCTTCAGCCGCCCCGACCCCCCCCCCGCGACTTGTATCACTCAGCCGAGAGCGGGCGACGGCGAGACAGCCCGGCCACATACGGATCCTCCCTTGATATCATCCAGTCAGCGTATAATCTTATTATGCAAAGTCCTAATCCTCACCTATGTCTAATGCCCCAAGGGTCGCAATATTGTGATATCAAGGTTCTGGGGGGGGTCATGTTTTGTGGTCCCTGATCTATTCTTCTGAGAAGACGTGGGACTTAAGGACTGTCCCCAGAGGCCAAGTGGCAATACACAGAAAGAGAGGGAGAGGAGGGGGGGAACCTGAAGCATGGTTTTGGAAGACGAGATTGACATGAGGTCCCTGCTAGGATTATAGACTTGATTTGTAGCCGTGGGATTTTCCAGCAGACACATTATTGGCCGAGGGAATAAGGGGCCACCAGCGAGCTGAAATTGGATCAAGATTGGCATTCGCGGTGAGCCGGCGTGCCGGCTAAAACAGCAGCTGCCTGCAGATTTTGACTCCTTTCAGGTGAAGCCACCTCCAATCACTCGGAAAGAGAATGGATGGGAAGCGAACAGGAGGGGGGGAGGTTTGCAAGGGGGGCAGGAGGGGAAAGGGAGGGGAGAGCGGTAGTGATAATTTCGATGTCTGTAAGATTTAGCAGTGACGTAATGGGATTAAGTGTAACACCTTTGCTGGGGAAAAAAAAGCCACCTGGCGCTGTTACTGGGAGAGAGCGAGGCCTAATCCGTTCCTATCTGTAGGATGTCATTCATAAAGCTCCCAGTGGTTTCCGCTCTGCTTACTTTAGTTAATGCAATCAACAGGAGCAATGCGGAGAAAAGGGAAAAACTCATTACCCTGCCACAATAACAAGCCGATGAGGCATCATCCTTCCACTCAGACCGGGGGGAGAGGTTACAGTGCGTTACGGGGACGTGGCGTAATATATCCCACACACTGGGATGAAATGGCATTTATTGGGGGGCACTTCTTTCACGACAGTAGATCTACCAGTACCAGGTAATTTGCAAGACTCCCCCCTAAAAGGTGAGGTAATTCCTATTGTGTGTGTCTACTGGACTACATGATTGTAGGCAACAGTGGGGTGAAAGGTTATAATGAGGATTTTTCGACGGAGCCGTGATCGGCTGGGGAGGCCCGGGTGGGGGACTGCTGTGTCACTAACAAGCTGCATCTATGTTAATGTGCAGGTCCTGACAAGTAGCAGGCAAAACCCAAGGGTTAGTTGGCTTCTCTACCCAAAGTGGCTGTCGCTCACACTTCCTCATCCGCGTCCTCGTACACAGGGGAGTTCAACCTCGCCAACGTACTACACTCCCACAAGGACTAAGTAAACAGCGTTTCAAAGCCCGCCCTGCACCGCACATCACAGGCAGATCTCGTCCTTCAGTTAATAATACAATATTAGCGTCCCCTCATGTCAGCATTAACTACAGAATAATGCAGTACGGATCAGTATTTGTATCACAGCTGAAACAGAAAGCAACCAACACTGTAATATACTGTGAATGTTATTTTGGAAAAACCACCTTCAGCTAGTCACCTGTATTGTTTTAGCCTGTTCTTATACGCCTCTCTCTTTTACCTTCAAAACAAACAAACAAACAAACACACACACAAACATTATCACAGACTCACACAGACACACACACACGCACATACATACACCCACATTGGCAATTGCATTGAGGGCTGTTAGAATTAGTGCCAGCTGAGTAGACAGGCTGATGGGATGGGTAGTAAAGCTCAGGCTCTGAAACAGTCTCAGCCATAAACAGTGATAGTCTATGGCTGTCACATTACAGACAGGCCGTACTGAATAACTACAATAGTTTCGAAAACTTTTTTTTTTTGTGACAGGGACCGGCAATGGTCCAAAAAAAATTGATCATTGCTATTTTTGAATTAAAAAAAATATGACCACAATTATAAATACCCTAATACATTCAATTGTTTCATCATAACATGGTCCATCCAGTGATTTTATTCTGTTGTTTAGAACATTGGGCTATTGGGAAAATGTGAAAGAACAAAAAGGGTGTAAGGCTACTCCAAAAATGCTAACCACAGATAAATAACACATTTTTAAAGGAGGTAAACCAAATTGAAATATGAGCGTTTGGGGTCTATGTTTCGCATTTATTAAAATGCACCAAAATGGTATTGGGATATTAAGGAAAACATCAGAGAAAAGCATCAAGTAATACTTGAGAGTAGAAAATAAGACAAATTGCTTTCCATTTAGATTTTTTATCACAGCCCCTTTTAACATGCCCTACACAACTTGTGTGTGTGATAAACGGAAACAGAATAACTCTGGTTCTACGAAGGAAGCGTTAATTGCAATCAATAATAGATCTCCCATGAACTGGCCCCAACCATAACTATTACACTGCTCTAATTAAAAAACAATAACAATCACTCCCAATTTACCCTTAGCATTCTGATTAGCCGTTAAATGTTAATTCTGAATATCATTTCATTGTTCCTCTAACCTGCAGCGAACTGTTCCAACTGTGGGTTTTATTTAACTCTGTAGGTCCACTGGCTCTGGACTGCATTCAGCAATAGTAGTCAAACACAGTAGCCATTTCAATTCCCTCCGCAGCCTCGCCTGTCCCCTCCCGGCGACGCCGCTAAAGCATGAGGCCAATGTCACCGTGGAAAGCTTCTGTTTACTCTTGGGTTTAAAATGGGCTGTGTAAAGAGGGATGCCCACTGATCTCTTTAGCAAACATGGGGATGCGCATGGTGGGTCGGGGGACTGGCAGCACGTCACTCTCACTCACAGTCTATCTGGCCATCAAACAAGCCTCTGTGTTGACTCCATGCCCCAGACAGACACCAGATAACAAGCTCAGTGTTTACCGCGTTGATCTCCGGGAAGCTGTGCTGTTTGCACATGGCTTGGTGTCCTTGTCGGTAGGCTCTGCCATGTTGAGGAGGTAGTCAACAACACACAGGACTTTCAACAGGGAGGGAGTAAACATGCTGACAACGACGGGCTAAGCGGCCCTCCTGGCTAACACGTAGCAGTAAGTCATTACAGCCTTGGGCCGAGAATTGCAATCTTGCAAATGTTGCCGCTCGGCAAGATGACTTATTCGGGCAAGTTTGGTCAAAATCAAGCCTGTCGTATCGGAGTTGTGTGGTTAATGAACGGACTGCACGTGACCGTTTATGGTCAGAGGTCACTAAGTTCTAATATTAATGTTACATTACGAAAATTCCTTCTGATTTTAATGCATGTGATTTTCAAACGAGTGCAACACCTGCAGTGACGGCTATTCTGAAGCACATCTTTTGTCTAACAGTCTCAGAAAGAGGCAATTCCATTTGTGGCTCCAGCCCAAACAGGGGAGATCTGCATCTCCAGATTTGTGTGTTGGGATATGAATTAGATAGGGAGGAGGGGTTGTTCCTTTGTCCGTCTGAGATTAAGTTGGAGTTCCAGAAGAAAACCAGGGAAGAAAAATCCATTGAGGTTGATTGGAAGAAAGAGTGGCTTTCTCTCCATCCCCCTTTGAGTTTGAGCCTCTCTTTCAATCGGTCTTTTCAAAGATACCTGTGAACTTGGAAGGAGATCTGTGAAAATCTGCTTTATTCAGTTCACACTTGACAGGGGTTTCAGGTTACAGCTGCCATTCACACAGAAACCCATGGCACCACAGAACTCCATCTTCAACATCTTGACACCAACTGGCGAATAGTCTCTCTATATAGTAGTGTTGACCCACTTTATTCTTAGAGGGATTGCTTCCTAAAGTATATATAAAAGCACCTTAACTGTTTTAATCATTTCAAGTGCAATTCCGACGAATCCTTGGAATCTACTACCACTCAAAATCACAAAGCAAAAAATGTCCTTCAAATTGATTGTTCATTTCAACTCCTGTTAAAAGCCACTTGATCAAAAATGATCGAACACGTTTTCCAAAGGGAACCGATGACTTTTCCAAACCGAGACACAAGTTCACGCCAGGTTAAAATTGACCCCAACACCAATGGCCACAGTGACCAACGTCTATTACAGCACCATAATGTATCGCTGATCCTGTCTGCACTATATAGTGAGGACACAAAGTACTTCATTAGTGCTTCTGACAAGCCCACTCTCCAAAAGTGACGAGATTATTCCTAATTGATGTCACAGTGGATTACGGTTCAGTCCATTGCTGGCCCACTGACTGGTCTATCCCAAGTTCAGCATGCGGGATGAAAAGCGTGGTTCGCCCCACTCAAGCTGTTTCTGCTGCAAGAAGACAGATTTTAGCTAACAGCCTAATGACTCTGTTTGAAGTATAATGAACACGTGACCCCATCCCGTTGCTGTAACCTCTCCTATCTGCCAACATGGCAGACAAGGGACAAAAAGACAAAAAGCTTGTCATTCGCTAGAGGGGTCTTCTGTGGTGAAGTGTGGAGGCCGTTTGTAGCTGCATTGTGAGTTCAGAAAAAAGCCTATTTATTTACATGCAAACAAAGTTAACAAGAGCTACGAGGTTACCGAGCCATTTGCTTTTCACAACAGTGGGGGGCAAAAAAACAGCAGATACTTCTACTCAATAGAACTTCAGGGTCCACAACAGAACTTCAGGGTCTACCAGAGATATTACATAAGGAATGTGCACATACCCATTACCATTAAAAACATTCATTGATTGCCATTTGAATTCTGCACCATGATTTTATTGCACGATATAAAAACAGAGGAGCTTGTCTGTTGAAGAGCAAAACCATCCTTTCATTGTCCACTCGACAAGTGCATAAGGCCCCATGGGCGTGTTGATTTCAACAGAAGGTTAAAATGTGAGCATGTATTCAGTGGATGTAGATGATGATGAGAAAAATATGAACCGCCTTGACATCATCTAGTCCAGGATTCAACGCGCCTAACGAACAATGACACAGTCACTCAGGTTTGTCCTTTTGACTTCTATGCTGAGCGAACAGGTGTCACAGCACACAATGGCCCCTTCTGCCTCCTCCCTTCCAGTGGAAAACTCCCCTCCACAGCGACAGCCGTACGTGTACACCTCCTTATCTGAAAGAGAACACAGGCACAGTCAAGCAGCTGAGAGCCAAGCGGCACACTGGATAAGACAGGTGGAGTATGACATTATGGATGGTCCTACTATGACTCAGTGACAGGAGAGCGTGACGAAACAAGCTACAGGCAGGAAAACGACCACAACGCGACTCACCCTCGTCCCAAGCCATGTCATCCAGACACACGCGGGCATCGACTGGCCAGCTCTGATTCAGCTCACTGGCTGCATCGAGACACAGAAAAGATTTTATTTGATTAATTTGCCCGTTATTTTTTAACAGGGAGCCATGCTTATAAAAGTCTTTGTCATAGATGAGCCCAACATTGAGACATCAATATACACTATACTTATACTATATACCACCAGGGCTCTGGTATATGGCCAATATACCTGGGCTGACGTTAATATATACAATACAGCGTGTCTGGATAAAGACCTTAGCTGTGGTTATATTGACCATAAATCGCAAACTCTGACATGCAAAATTGTGGTTATAAACAAGTTAACAATGTGATTACCAATCAATGTATTGTAAACCCCATGGTAAATGGTCTGATATAGCACAGCTTTCCACCAATCACTAAGAGGACCCAAAAAACAAAGTTTCCCCAAACTGGATAATGTAAATTAAACTACATGAAAAGCAAAACCCAAATCATAGGAAACACATTCTTCAGTGAAAACATGAAAAGGTCAGTAAAAAAAATTCTGCAAAAAGCAGAAAGCCTTGAATGTCAACCGGAATCACCGTATGTATGATCATTGGCTAGCCTAGTATTTTTAAGAGGAGCTTGTTAGCCAAACTGGCATGTCAACAGGCAATGGGTTGGACCAGAGAGGAAATCTCTCTCGTTAAGAGCACAGAGCTGGACAGATGCCGCTGAGACATCAATATACTATGACTATGAGTGTCCAATCAAGAACTACAGACTCAGTCCAGTCCAGCGCAGCAATACCAGTGGTGACCGTGTCTAGTGTGCCCAAGTCTTCAATGGGGGAACATGCCCTCTAAAACACTGTATTGTATGTGTTTTCTATTTTCTTGTAATATTGCTTTAATGCAGGGCTCAACTGTAAAAAAACCCCAAAAAAAAGACATCAGAGGCAGTTTGACTTCCCTGTATGAAAAAAAAAATCAGACCTTGGCACAGAGTCCTTTCGAGGTCCTTCACTACTGCTGTACCAGATCACCACCTGACAGATTTAATGCAGTCACACAGGCTACTCATCTATTTGTAGGCTACACGTCTACTTGCCAGTGGCATTCAGGGGTTGAGAGATGGCAGGGGAGAGAAAATAGGCACCTGGCAAACACAGGACCCAAACAAAAGGTAGTTGGAGTGGCAATGAAAGGACGTGAGATGATTTAACAGAAAAAATTATTGAGGAAATACATTTAACTAGCCTGATTAGTACGCCGCCAGTCTATGTAATAAGGGATCTGAAACCATTAGGCTACACTGGTGTGACCCAGGCGAAGAGCGTCTATTTTCACTTTAAGACTTGGAAAGCTTCCCGTCGTTGAGACACAGTGGGAACACAGGTGCATGTATGACATCATGTAAAGCACCACTCAATGTTGTGGTGATAATTCAGGGAAGGGGCAGATGGCTTTTCACCTGAAAAGTGAAATTATAAGTATAAGTATGCAAAGTAGTGAGGCTATTTACGATGGCACTCAGAACAGTGCTAAACAGTCACACTGACACAATGGTTGTTGCATCCAATCGTAATACAATGCACTTAATTACTCAATTGAGAGGGGAACATGCCAGGGCCTGCATGGCAGCAAGGTAGGCCCTGTAGATAACATTAGCAAGGTAATCACTGTAGCTAATGTAAGCAATGTAAGCCCTGTAGTTAATGGCAACTACTAATGATTAATGAAGCATTTGAGGACAACATTTTCTGATACCAGAAAGGTATCACTGTGTTGGCTGTTATCAGTGGAATTATAGATCAGAACATCATTTACATCTAGCTGAAAATGTAATTATAGTTCTGAACATTTACATCTAGATGAAAATGTAATTGCAGAGTTGAACGTTTACATTGAACCTTTAAGTTAGCAGACATTTTTAGCCAGTGTAATAGTGACTGGACCCAATTTCACGCTATTTTTTAGCTGCCGTCCCATAGGGAAACAACCCCACAATCCAGGTGTTGCGCCACGCTTTTATCAAATGAACTACACGGAACCACATTTTGCAATATTCCCCTTTAATGTTATGCTTTCTGACATCTGCAATTAAAGATGCAATAATTAGGCAAGAGATGGTAAAAAAAAAATCTAATATCATAGTTGCTCATTGGTAGGTGTATTCTGAAATGCCTCTTATAGCGCCACCAGGTGGCCAAATTGCATGGCATTACTCTTGGCCCTTTACTAACAAGCAAGGTTGGTCCTTGCTAGGCTTCATCATCTCATGGAAATACATAGGCTCCCCCCCAAACAGAATCATATTCACTGCTGGAACCCTAAACATGTGTTAAGAAAAGAGCGAGTGTCTACATTGTTGGCTACATCAGAATACCTGCAAATTGAATGATAAAATATAAAAAAGCCAGTCTAAAAGACAGTAACATTTCCCTCGACTCTGTCAGTACAGTATTTCTTTAACGGCCTTTGAGAAGAAATGGCAATTAGCACATTTTGATGCAACTTTTTAATGTTGGTCTTTAATTAGTCATGAGACTAGCCTAAGTGGCCTCATGGATATGTAAGGATATCATTGGAGAGCTCTGGTGAAGAAATTTTCACCTGCTGTTCCCAAGGGGTTTTTAATGTGGTACAGTAAGATTATGGATTATCTGCTAATTCTTCATCTGATATACAGCACCATTTAAAAGATTAATTTACAGTATAACAATTAAAATGTGGGTTTTAGTAACTTCGGTTAATTTTAATTGCAATCTGGTGTGAATATTGGAAAGATTCTGTTCCAAACAGCTCTTACACAACAGGAGCATTACCATAATTATCTGTCCAAAAATGTTTTATCATTGTGTGAAAATCTAAAAAAAAAAATACCCAGCTCTTGAATGTGCCAGGGGTGAAATACAAAAAATATGATTCAGGCATACTTGTCAGAGTGCTTCAACAATTAAGTTAACAATAAAAGTCTAATAGATTACTAAACCTGATGCGCTTTTAAAATATTTACACAAAAGAATTCTGACTAAACACTGTAGTCTTGATGGAACCCCGTCGTCTTACGGGAACACCGCCGTCTTACGGGGAACACTGTAGTCCTGCTGGAACACTGTAGTCTTGTTGGTACACCGTAGTCCTGCTGAAACACTGTAGTCTTGTTGGTACAACGTAGTCCTGCTGAAACACTGTAGTCTTGTTGGTACACCGTAGTCCTGCTGAAACACTGCAGTCTTGTTGGTACAACGTAGTCCTGCTGAAACACTGCAGTCTTGTTGGTACACCGTAGTCTTGCGGGGAACACTGCAGTTCTCTGGGATTACCGAAGTCTTGTGGGAACACTGCAGTCTTGCTGGATCACTGTAGTATTACAAGGGTTGAGGGAGTCAGAGGAACTATGTTGACTCAGTCAGCAGATGCATGACACCAAGAAAGCTCAGGCCTAAGCCAGCCATGACAGAGAGCCCAAGGAGGATGTCACACAAACAATAATAGTACGACTCGGGATGTTTGGCCATGGAGGCCGACGGGGCTCACTGGCCTTAGTCTTGCAGAGGTGTTGTGGGTTCTTCTCTCCAGCTTCTCACAAGTCTCTTCAATGGGCTGCTGCAAAGTGACCTGAACCTGTCCCGAAAAGACTACCGATGTGTTTGATTGTGAAAGCGGTGTAGGTGACATTAGAAAGACTACCGATGTGTTTGATTGTGAAAGCGGTGTAGGTGACATTAGAAAGACTATCGATGCGTTTGATTGTGAAAGCGGTGTAGGTGACATTAGAAAGACTATCGATGCGTTTGATTGTGAAAGCGGTGTAGGTGACATTAGAAAGACTACCGATGCGTTTGATTGTGAAAGCGGTGTAGGTGACATTAGAAAGACTATCGATGCGTTTGATTGTGAAAGCGGTGTAGGTGACATTAGAAAGACTACCGATGCGTTTGATTGTGAAAGCGGTGTAGGTGACATTAGAAAGACTACCGATGCGTTTGATTGTGGGGCGTTGTAGGTGACATTAGAAAGACTACCGATGCATTTGATTGTGGGGCGTTGTAGGTGACATTAGGGATGAGATTGTTTAGTATTCCTTGACTTTCACTGCAGTTATATCATCAGATTTAGGCTAATAGACAAGGGGATAGTAATTAATTAATATCCGAGCAGGAAGATGAAACAATCCAATCATACAGAAGATGAAAAGGGGCTAGCAACAACCAAACTTTAAGAACACACTCATTATGAAGTCGGGATGAAACAGAGCTTTGAGCTAGCTTAAGTCAAAACTGAGTATGTTTTAATTATCAGCCCCACTTGATCACAGCGGATGTTGCACAGGCTTCTGAATGGCTGGGCAACATTAAACACTATGGTGATGTCTGGAGCTCTAAACACTAAAGAGGTCTAACGCAGGCAGACAGATGGGAGCTGAGTGATGCTAGGCTGCTACCCAACCCTTCTGATTGGGCGCTTACAATCATCAGCTTGCTGACAGCCATGAGGGACAATCAATAACAAACCAGCGATCAAGGTGGCCCAGATTACACACTGAACAGACAAACATTGTAAGTTATTAAAAAGATATGTTGGATGCAGAGAATACATACTGCTGGTCAACATGTAAAAAGCAAGAGCTCAACATCCAATTATTCCATATACAACTGCACTTCAGTAGGTGTTAATGGTTCACTTTAAACTGTCACTGGAAGTCTGACATTTTTCAAATTCAGCTTAACAGTTGAAAAGGAATTATTTAAAAAGTGGTGCAATTAAGCAGGAATCTTTGGAGGAAACACGATTATTATATGGCAGTATACAACGGAATACAATGGAAGAGCCATCTATGAGTACCACAGATTCCTTTCTACCACAGATTCTAAATACATGTCTATTCTATGGTTGTGGTACGCTGGCTTTCAGTGTCCCTGCACTGTGGCTTGCTGAGTGTTTTCCCCCTAAAGGCGATGGGAGCTTTTCCCTGCTAATGGTGTGCGAACACACATTCAGAGACACACACACACACATACACACAAAATAAAACAGCCTGGATGTACATTTACTGAAGGTCCTAATGGAGAACTAGCTGGGGGAACCTCTTTCCTGGGGCGGGGGATAGGCAGCCTATCACTTTAATGTAACGCTAGGCCATGTGTGACAGGCCTGACCTACATTGCTTCCCTTTCCTCTCCTCCTACCAGAGGCCTGTGCTCTTCTCCACTCCGAGGATGTGTTTTGAGAGGGACAGAAAGGATGCAAACATAACCACTGTCTGGAGCTGAACACAATCTCTTATTGGAAGGACAGATGGCAGTGTCTTTGCAAAAACTACCTTGCTAGAATTCTCACACTTAATGATGAGTCAAAAATGATCACGTGTACATACTTCAGTTTTAATGGTCTAAACTGCACTCTGACAATCTATGCTTGATATTTACAATAATTTGCAAACCATCTATTATTGCTTTTTTATGTGCTACAGGGTATACAGGTTTCACAGAAATCTTAGAACGGAATATGGGCTTTAAGTTATGCAAACTGGATTGGTTCATGCCTCATTTAGTGTGACCTTTTCAGAGACCATATTGGCCCACTAGTTATATGTGGTCTTAGTGACTAATGTCATACTTCTCTCTGTATCCACTGAATATTAATTAAGCAAGGGGTGGTCCAAAGGGGAATTGCTATGGGATTAATTGAGCATGATCAAATCAGCAGGAATAAATAAAGTCATACAATTCAAACGTGTAATGAAATGAAATCATGTTTCATGTTTAAATTAATCATAGGATATAGGGATATCAAAAGTGAGAGGGAGAAGCAATTTGTTTCACATTTATTTCACATTTGAACTAAGGCAGATGGAATCAACATCACCAAAGTGTGAAAAATCTATATTGCTCTTTTGAGCTGTATCAGAATATCTTATCACGTGAAGTGCCTGAGTCAGAATTCCTCAGATTCACGTCGCCCCAGCCAGGAAGATTTCTCCTTAGCAACTCATTAATACTTCAAATGATTTAATACGATTCATCCTCTGCCTTTGTTTGACTGCAAACCATGCACTGCCCATCAATTACTGGCCACATCTTCTGATTCAGCAACAGGTCAGATAACTAGCCAGCTACTGTTAAGGATTAAGCAAAAGACTGGCATGTTTACAGTGACGGTCTGTAAAAGCAATTTAGATTTGTTTACATTCCCCAAAAATCTCCAGCTAGAAAAAGTCGACAAAGGCTACCAAGCTTGGTCTAGGCCGTGCTCTTTGAATCCTCAAGAGATTGACCTGGTATGTTTTGGCATGGGCCATGCTTCAGCTACCCTTTACCATAGTAGTTTGTGCATGATCGGTCAATTGCAGGTAACTGCAGCCTCCCTACCAAAAAACCTTATCTCTTATTAGTCCAGTTACCATAGGTGTATAGTGCCGCGCACATTACCTTAAATTTTCACCAGGCAATAGGTCAACGGAACAGAGCTAACATCAGCTGGGGTACAGGTGAATGTCAGAGAGGACTGCCTTGCCTTGTAGAACAAGCGCTGTGACCTCAACTGTTGTTGTTTTTGGCCAGGGAATGTAATCACCTTGAGTTTCTGAATACTGATGAAACTTTCCTGGTTAAATGAGCAGTGTGATAAAAAGCAGAAAATGAGATGTTTCTATTAAAGGAAAAAAGCAATGATCTTAAACTCTCCTACATCCGCTATGGTGCTGTTTCAACTGGCAGGGCCATAACCGCAAAACTTGACAGAAAATTGAGACAGAACAATTTAAAAAATAATAATAATTTACATTATGTGAGCAACTTTTTCACTGAGATACTCTTCTGTGAACTATGGGTGGAGTCAAACTTACCACGTAACTGCAGATCATATGCTCTCTTTGTCTCCTGGTTGCTCAGGACCTTCCAAGCCTGGTCGACCTCAATGAACCTGCGTAAGTGCTCCTCTGCTACAGTCACCGGCACATCTGGGCCCTGCCTGTCCGGGTGATACTGTCAGCCAGGACAGAAGACAGGACAAATACAGGTTAGACAGCCACAACGACAAGACTGACAACAGCCGTCAAAACACAAACAATGACCAAAATAACAGCAGCCATCAGTCTTATGAACCTGTACTTTTTTGAGATGGTAGTGGGTGGGTGGGTGGGTGGGGTGGGGAGTGGAGTGGGGGCAAGAGGGGTGATGGTGGCTCAGACACACTACACAGAAGCTAGGTTAATTAGACCACAGTAGTCTGAGACAATCTGCCAGTGAAAAAAGCCCATGTCACAACCTGCGCTGACAGCATTTTCTGGGCAATTTGCTGATGGACCAAAGCTCTTCTTCTGGACAATTTAGCAGAGGAGGCTGAGTACAGCAAACAAAAATAGACTGAGGCACCATAGACATCACAGAGGACAGATCTGTTATCCCAGACAGCTTCAGGGGGAGAGCTGCAGAAGAGGGCACCTCCGGCCAAAAGATGTAGCGATACTATCCTTTCTTTCGGATTTCATTTTTATTTTGTCCGTGGGGGAGGAGGGTGTATAGCGATATGCATATTATGTCATTTGTTGATTAACATCAAAATGGAAGGATCCTCTCATGTAATGCTCAAAATGGCCCTGAGGTATGTCTCTGCTCTGTAGTGGACACTGACATCCCCGTTTGTGTTTTTTATGCACATGAACCAGCTCTAATTTCCTCCGGCAGGTCTATGGAGTCCAGGCTTTGGCCACCGATTATTGAGGGTCGCAGCACTTATAGTTGATGGGTTCCTGATCTGCCCATGGTAGAGGAGGGAGGTGGTGGCAGTTGGTCTTTTGGAAAACAACTTAGATCCTTTCTAGCAGGCATTTGCCTAAATGGTGATTATTATCTGGCAGTGGCAAGCAGACTATTGCGCGCGCGCGTGTGTGCGTGTGTGTGTGTATGGTCGCTGTAGTTCAGATGCTGAACTCTTCCAAAGCTGGATGATGATTCATGGGGTGATGCTGAACTACAATATCCAACTGTCCGAGGCAGGCCAGGTACTGGGCACTACAATGATGTTTTTATTTTAAGGAACAGGAAGACTGGGTTAATTCAACTAGTCATTTCAAGCAAATATTTCTAAAATGAATTAAAATGTAAGGATGACTGTGCTCCAACTATGTCTACTTGTTTGTGTTTTTGTTGTTGTTTTCACTGTGTAGATGGACAATCGAAATAGGATGCAAAGAATGCAAATAGCAACGTCACAAAAACCCAAACCGGAACTTCCTGTTTGAGAGACTCATTACCAGCTTTTTGTGTGGACATCTGATTTTTTTTGCCAATGAATTATTGTCTAGCTTATTTTTATATATCACCTACACCAGTGTCACAGTTTAAAATGGCAAAGACGCAACAGAACGTCAGGTAATTAACAGAAAACTGAGATCCCACAAAACATGCAGGTCTAGAATACCTGACCAGGCTCCTGTCCTCAAGAAATAGGTCAGTCTTTCTGAAGGGCATTACAAAATCCTCACAAGATTGAAATTGCTTGGTTGCCCTCTCAAGTCCTGGAGGAAATCAAAGCAAAACTGGAAAAGCTACTTGTTTCCAGTGTTGACAGAGTCCCATAGGGTTTGCATGTGCAACTTTCCTTTGTGATCTGAATGTGACAGTGCTCAGCGCTGGAAGCTTACAGGTGTGAAGTGTCTGACAGAGGAACTTAGCCTTGAAAATCTACAGTCCCCTTCCATCTACAGTCCCCCAAGGCCATGCTGCTAGTTATCACACATATTCCTGGGTGCTTCTTTTAAACATAGACCAGAAAGCCTCCTGTACAACAAAACTACAGGCCTGCTGATACATTATCAGTACTGTTTTAACCTGCTAAAGCCGAGTGATTTTGAATTTGCCAATGCTATTACGAAATGTTTGAACTCAGGAAACCTGTCTTAATCTGCCATATTAACAAAAAGCCACACACAATATGTAGACAGATATCAGAGCAGAGAAACCCAGTTCCTGTCATTCAGACTACGGAGTTGCCGTGAAGCACAGGTATTTCTCAGGAATACACAACACAAATAAAAAGCCCTGGCGCTTTTAAAATTCCGGCAGAGGTAAGGTGCTTTAATTGATGTCTCTTTGCATGCATTCTAAAATATTAATCTAATGGGGCTAATGGAGTTTAGAGAGGCAAGAACACAATATAAAGGACTGGCAATTTGGAGCACTAGGTGCTTCTGACCATATATCATCTCCCTCCCGCTCACCGTGTCTGTGCTGTTTTATCAGGCTGGCCTCCTGATTCGACCACGAGGCTGATGCATGTGCTTTGCAGGCATTCAGGGGATGGGGGGAAGAGCAAAGGCCACCATCATCACACTGCTGCCCCCTAATGTCTGAGGGAGGCTGGACCTAGCCCAGTTGACAAAACTGAAGGGGGATGGGGAAAGCTATTGCATTCATACTACCTCCAGTCCACTCATCTAGGTTGTCAGATAAATACATCTTACACTGGATTAATCCAGTTTTTTAAAGGATTGTTGAGATTGATGGTAACTTCAGGAAGTTATGGAGTGTTTAGAATGTACAGGCATATATATCATTATATGAAGGATTATGTAGCACCTTCGGTATAGATATTCTGACAAAAATGTTTACAGTATTTACTTAATTGTTCTCTGTAACCTAGGCTACATGACTAATTCCAATATTATATATTTCAAGTAAAGTTAATGAATGCAGTTCAAATCTAAGAGCTGTAAAAAAGGAAAAATACTCATATTATTACACGGAGGGACACACCAACACAACCTTTTCATTGTTGAAATCGATTTGAGTCCTAAACTTTGAGCGTCTGCCCATACCAAGTTCTGATCCTATAGAGACATTTTCAGTCTTAACATGTGCTACGATTGCCATAATTCTTTTACATGACTGAAATGTGTCATGCAACCTTTTCTTAACAACTTAATATTTAAGATTGTGGAACTTACACCATTTCAAAAACATAAAATCTTATTAAACTCCACATGATTTGACATGTTTAGAATCTTGTTGGCCAATCAAAGTGGCACTATATTAACATTAGACTATATCCTTAAGTGCCTATCTGGCTAATCAATTGAAGATGGAACCAAAGGGAACGGCTCTAAAGTACCAAACAGTTAGGCTTGCTATTTAGCTATGAATTTGAATGGATTTTAAGATCAGAAATCACACAGTCAAAAGTGTTGTCTTCTTAACTAGCCTGGAGTCAGCTAGTGTTAGGCCTACCTGGAGTCAGCTAGTGTTAGGCCAACCTGGAGTCAGCTAGTGTTAGGCCAACCTGGATTCAGGTAGTGTTAGGCCAAACTGGAGTCAGCTAGCAACACCTACTCTCCTCTGCATTTAGTAGTTTTAAATGTAAAGTCATACAAGACTGCAGACATTATCATGGTTGTTGTTGACTTATCTAGGCCTACGATAGCCCACATGTTTCCAGTCAGCCCGTCATCAAAAACGTACACTACAGCTCAAAAGTTTGGGGTCACTTATACATTTTCTTGTTTTTTTAAAGAAAAGGTAATTTTTTGTCTATTAAAATAACATCAAATTGATCAGAAATACAGTGCAGACATTGTTAATATTGTAAATGTCTATTGTAACTGGAAACAGCTGATTTTTAATGGAATATCTACATAGGTGTACAGAGGCCTATTATCAGCAACCATCAGTCCTGTGTCCCAGTGGCATGTTGTGTTTGCTAATCTAAGTTCATCATTTTGAAAGGCAAACAGACCATTAGAAAACAATTTCAAAATGGTTATCACAGCTGAAAACTGTGGTGCGGATTAAAGAAGCAATAAAATTGGCATTCTTTAGACAAGTTGAGTATCCAAAACATCAGAAATTGGGTTTGAATACAGGCTCAAAACTTCCAGAAACAAAATGCTTTCTTCTGATACGCGTCGGTCTATTCTTGTTCTGAGAAATGAAGCCTATTCCATGTGAGAAATTGCCAAGAAACTGAAGATCTCATATAACGATGTGTACTACTCCCTTCACAGAACAGAGCAAATTGTCTCTTACCAGAATAGAAAGAGGAGTGGGAGGCCCTGGCGCATCACTGAGCAAGAGGACAAATACATTAGAGTGTCTAGTCTGAGAAACAGAAGCCTCACAGGTCCTCAACTGGCAGCTTCATTAATATAGTACCTGCAAAACACCAGCGTCTACATCAACAGTGAAGAGGTGACTCCAGGATGCTGGCCTTTTTTCTGGCCTCCATCCAGTGTCTGTGTTCTTTGGCCCACCTTAATCTTTTCTTTTTATTGGCCAGTCAGAGATATGGCATTTTTTTGCAATTCGGCCTAGAAAGTTAGCATTCCAGAGTCGACTCTTCATTGTTGACATTGAGATAAATTTGTCTGCTTTTCCTTTACTCTGCGGTCCAACTCATCCCAAATATCCCAAAAATCTCAAATTGGGATGAGTCGGATGATTGAGTCAGGTGATTGTGGAGGCTAGGTCATCTGACGTGGCACTCCATCACTCTCCTTGGTCAAATAGCCCCACACACCGCCTGGAACTGTGTTCTAGGTCATTGTCCTTGAAAAACAAATTATAGTCCCACTACGCGCAAACCAGATGGGATGGCATATTGCTGCAGAATGCGGAATGTGGTAGCCATGCTGGTTGAGTGTGCCTTAAATTCTAAATAAATCACAGACAGTGTCACCAGCAAAGCACATCCACACCATCACACCTCCTCCTCCATGCTTCAAGGTGGGAACCATACACATGGAGATCATCCGTTCACCCACTCTGCGCCTCACAAACACAGGGCGGTTAGAACCAAAAATCTCAACTTTGGACCAAAGGACAGATTTCCACCAGTCTAATCTTCATTTCTCGTGTTTCTTGGACCAGGCAAGTCTCTTATCTGTGTCCTTCAGTTGTGTTTTTTTTGCAGCAATTTGACCATGATGGCCTGATTCACGCAGTATCTTCTGAACAGTTGATGATATGTGTCTGTTACTTTAACTCTCTGAAGCATTCATTTGGGCTACACCTCAGGTGCAGTTAATTGCCAATTTCTGAGGTAACTCAGAAAGGTGATCTTATCTTCTGCAGCGAAGCGGTCCACATGATCCAGTTTCATCATAGCACTTGTTGATTTTTGTGACTGCACTTGAAGAAACATTTATGAAAGTTTCAGATTGACTGACCTTCATGTCTCAAAGTAATGATAGAGTGTCGTTTCTCTCTGCTTATTTGAGCTGTTTTTGCTATAATATGGACCACTTAATTACAGACAATGAAAATAGTAAAGCTAAAGAAATACCCTTGAACAAGTAGGTGTGTCGAAACACTTGACTGGTACTGCACATCGCCACATTTTCTTTGTCTCATTTGATATTTATTTGTACATATATCACTCACATTTGTAAATTGTAAATGTGTTTTTTTTTAAACCTTGCGGAGTTGGGTTAAAGTCAGGGGTTCAGACATTTCTTATACCGACCATGTTAAACGTGTCTCGTTCAACAACAGCTTGGGGGTTCAATATAGCAACCTTTTGGTTACCAGTCATATGCTCTGTCCGCTAGGCTACATGGCACACCCATTACATCATATTTGCTGTGAGAAAATATGCATTCACAGTTACTAAACTACTGTTGCTCAAATCCGTGTGTCTATAGAGCAGTAGCCAGACTAGCAAAGCAGAATGTGAGCTGACAAACTGAACAGAACGCAAGCTTGCGAGATCAAGATGGTTTTATGAGGCTAATAAAACATTACAATGTGAGGCTCCTTTCAGAAATAATGTTTGAAAATCAACAACAAAACAGTCTTCCCAAAATCCTAGATCAATTAAGGACAATGATTGATTTAGCAGTTACTATGTGATTGCAGTAATTAAAATGGGTTTTAGATTATATAAATCCATTTTATATTGTTCTTCTATAAAGGATTAACATAAATGTACAGATTAATATTCTAATCCAACCCCAAGGTACAACAGCAAGACACATTTTTTAATTCATCATGCAATCATTTAGATTTTAGTCATTTAGCAGATGCTCTTATCCAGAGTGAGTTACAGTAAGTGAATTCCACTTAACAAGCTAGACGAAACTACAATATAACAATCATAAGAGAAATATACCTCAACAAACCTATCATCAATGTTATCATTAGCAGGAAAAGACAAGTGAATTTATTTAAATTATGCTCTGAAGATAAATCAACATTGTATTGTATAGTCATCACAATCTAATATTGATAAGTACCAGACAAACCAATGGACCAGGGGTGGGCAAACTAAGGCCTGCAGGTCCAATCCAGCCTGCAAAGCAATTCCATCTGGCCCACGGTAGGCAATAAAATAGTTTTGAGGGGCGGTGAAAAGTCACCAGCCCACTCGTACACATCTGAATCTGAATTTAAATGATTTAGACATTTTAATGGATCTACTGTATAAATGTTTTAATTACTGCCCTTTTCTGAGCTGCAAATAATTTATGATTAACAAATTACAAGATAAATGTGTGGCCCTCAATACAATCTGAAAATCCTGATGTGGCCCCTGAGCCAAAAAGTTTGCCCTCCTCTGCAATAGACTGTCACCAGAACAAAATCCTATCTAGGTTGCACCACAGTTGATTACTGTACCCTAAGTTACATAGATGACCCAGAATAAATACTAGTTGGTTACATATGTGGTAGAAAGGACGAGGGGGGTTGCTTGAATAAAAAAACTGTATTTACAGGAATACTAGTTGGAGGGGACAGAAATGTTTTATCCAGTTACTTCATCAATTATTGGCACCTCAAATAAATACACCAATAAACTATAATTAATAAAAATACAATAAACTGCAATTAACTCATCAGTACCACTGAAAAGACACAGGAGAACGCCCAAGTAGAGCTTAGACATACCAATAAAGCCAGTCTTTGGTACTTCTGTTTCAGGTCTTGCAGCTCATCCGATGGACTGGCTTCAAGTATAGAATACCAATCTTTCTGGGATATGACTTTACTTGTCATGTTGACAAAACAGTCATGTTCCAGTGAATGTGTGAGCTAAACGATGTAGTTTTATTGGAGATGAGAAAAGTATTTCATAGCCGTTTGTCTCTTACTGGCATCTGTCAATACAATATAGTCAGGTTAGCTAACAAAGCAAAAAAATAAAACGACCGTGTTAGACTAAGCTAAACAACCAGCTGACTTCACCTTTCTAAAACATGACAGCCAAATATTAGTTAGACAAACAGCATAATAAATCGTTATTTAAAAAGGGTTTACCGAGAAGCGCTGCAGTTTTAGCAAACTAGCAAACTAGCAAACTGAAAACATGCAGGAACACAACAACCCCGCACATTGCGTCCGCCTACTGCTCTGTGATGTGACGCCTCTGTAAGCAAGTGCATCGGTTTTACAGCCCGGGTGGAAACATCTTCTATTATACTGACATACACCATCTGATGTGAACTCAACATATAAGGTAGATAATAATTCCATTAACGAATTGTTCAAAAGAGTTATATATTTGTTAATTATCAAATGTATGAATAATTTTAGCCACTGAGTGAATTAACGGGGTATTTCCTTTTCTACCCGATATGTAAATATTGTAACACCAAAAAACTTGAATCACCATTGAACTCGTGACAACGCAGGGCACGTACCAAAACAAACTTTTTAATCAGTTTCCCATCATGAAGTCATGCTGTAAAACATTTAGAAAAACAGAAATTAGTTTCATTGCAAATGAGATCCCTGCCTCTGCTAACGGCATTTCTATTTAGTTTTAGGAATATCATGGGAATATATTGTTCTTTCAATAATTTCCTGTAATAGGTCACATTTTATAATTTTCTTTTTCCTTGCCTGTCTTTTACCACCTCCCACTATCAGAATGTGCATTTCTATTTCTCTGTCAACACAAATATGTAGTTTGTGAATACATGTGAATCCTCACATGTGGTATTGAATTTTGCATTTAAAACATAAATTAATAAAACATAATAGGGTAACACCAAGATCAATGTCTAATTGCAGGCAAGATAAATCTACGTTTGGAAAAAATGTGTATGTGGAGACTGCCAAGCTTAGGGCCAGCTGTTGCCAAGCAAACTATCAAGGAAAATAAATTGCTACATTGACAGATATTTTATTTAATTAATAATGTGTTTTTTAAGAAAGAGGCTTTTTGCTCAGCTAGCAGGTTAATGTGCACCTTTTTTTTAAATGTAGGCAGATTCAAGCCATGCCTGTATTTTATTGCATTTTACAGAATTGCAGTGTTACAAGAAAGACTAAACTGTGCATGGATTAAGCTGACATTTATTAATTGAGTTGGAAATAGAGTAACAGTAAAGATGTTAAGGTGATACAGCCTAGTTTGTGTGTGTGTGTGTGTGTGCGTGTGTGAGTGTGTATGTGCGTGTGTGTGCGTATGCGTGCATGTTTTTTTTTGGGGGGGGGGGGCTCTACACACCTCTAGCCCATGTCTTGTACTGTTGCTCATTAGCAGAATGCTTTAATAAGTGCTATGATGGATATATAGTTTGCAGCAGACGAGTGACACATTGTTTGCCTGGAATTATTTCCCAATTTTGGACGAATTGCAGAGCAATTACACATGTGACAAAATATTCTCCTCACACTTGGGAAAATGCACAGTAGGGCATGTTAACATTCTCCATCTCCGTATTGTTTACATCTCTAAGGGCATAGCTGGTTTCTGTATCTGAACTGAGCAATCATAATAAAAAAACAATACTTTATTCATGTTACAGAATAAAGACTCTGTAACACTCATATTATTGCCCATTTAGAATCACAATTCCACCACCATCATTAATGATAATGAAGATATATTAATAGTGCTGAAGATACTATTCCAATATGGTTGCAGCCCTTTTTTGAATTCCATAGCCGTTAGCGTGTTATTTCACAAATTGAATCAAGAGAATTAATGAATGGACCTCAGCTGACACAAGGTATGACACCTCCATTAGACGCCATCACTGGCCATATCCATATATAACATGTAACAGCATAGCAAAACCAATTCTATGAACCGGAGTGACACTCACTTTTCTAGAAAAAAGAGCTGCGAGCAAACCACACTCCAAAATATTCTAGTTATTTTCTCTCTCTTCCGTATATTTTAATTATCACTAAAAGAGCAAAGAACCAATTTGTAGGGCTCCAAATTATACCATCACCCTTCCGAAAGAATCTCTGAGGAACTTTAATATTTGTACTGTGGAAACGTATGTAAACAGAAACACCACAATTTCTATTGTTTCTGTACTGAAGGAATCAGGCACTGTGACTGAATTCAACCAACCTCACACTCAAGAACGAGCTAAAGGCTGAAATAATTAGAATTAACCCAGAGTTAGTAAATGTGGTGTCCCTCAGCAACAGCATGACTTTTATACAGTTGTACTTCACAGTTAATTTGAGACGTGGTCTTGTCTGAATTATGTTTAAAGGGATTCTGAACAGAAATTATAGGTGCTCATTGAGAATGAGTAAAGGTAAATGAATAACAACTCAAGGTCTCATTTACTTATGAAATCACTCACCCATGAGTCATTGAGTTATTCAGTTTCCAACAAAATATTGATATTTATGCATATTGTTCTTTCTTACATTAAGACAGGTTTTAATTGACAGGGTGTTTCACTTTCCATGTCTGTATTAGATACAGATAGAAAGTGGTAATTGCTTATATGATGATTATGCACCTGTGAAGATATTAACGTGCATTAGAAACCGACAAAGTATCTATAAATTAGTTGCATTGGCCAATATGGACAAAAATCCAAATGTCTAAACTGATTCAGTAAGGAAAAGTACAAGATTATGTTTATTACATTGATGTGGTGCACCATTTTTATTACTATTTAAATATTGACACTGCGAGCCAATCCTTTTAAAAAAGCCCAAAACTTTCATCAAAGTAATAACCTTTCATTAGTTTCTTTGGTGTCTGTCACTAGTTAGTGAATAGATAACTTCAAATAATAGAACACACTGGATTTATCACACTGATTTATCTCTCTAAAAGTTGGCCTCTAAAAATTGGACGATAATCATCTCCTGTGGTGTCCATGACTCAAGAATGCCTCCATTTTTTATGTTGTTGGACTTGGACTATATTTGTTTTCCACCTGTAGTTTGGTTCGTGTCTGAAAGCCTTATTGGTTTAATCTTTTCTTAACGTCTACGTCCTTCTATGAATACATTTGTATATTTCAAGAAAACCTCTCATAAGTAGGCAGTGGTCTCATGGTTAGAGTGATTGGACAATAAACTAAATATATCGATGGTTCAAATCGTACATTAATCAAAGTCCCCATAACAGAAGATCAATATAACATCATTGCTGTTAATGGCTTAATGAGCTATTAAAAAACAAAGACAGTGAGACAAGGTTTAGCTTGCAGATGTTTCGTCTTAGAAAAATATAGGAGTGTTGAAAGGTGTCAGTTTTACAGTACATCACACATCTTACCCATCTCAATTTGCAGAAATTGTTGAAGCGGTGAGCACGGCACAGCCGTGGGCTAGGTGTCTGCAATGGTGTGCAGGGCGAACCTGAGAACTGTCAGGTGGTGCTCAATGTGACCCTCTCCCCAGAGTGAGGGAGGCATAGCCGCTCCCTCCAAACGTATTCATCTTCGGGAGCAGATGCGTGGGTTGCTGGAGTCTATGGATGCCAAAACATTAATTAAATAAGGAGCGAGCCAGTCTTTGTCTGGAAAAGTACCATGAGTGGAGTTTCACTTCAGTAGTGTGAAAATATTTTTATGTAGATTAAATTGGAAATGGATGTGTGCTTTGACATTGATGTGCTTGTGCCATGGCAATCAGATGATGGAATAGGCCCTCTGTAAAGGCCAAGAATGTTAAAAAGGTGTAAAATATAAAATAAAACATTTACACCATTCAAGTTGGGATAAAAATGATGGAATTAGTGGTACACAGGAACAGGTGGGGTGTACCAGGCTCTGACCCACCTTCCCGTTAGCAGTTCCAACACTGCCAAAAAACTGACCACAACCAAGCATTACAAAATGTCCCAAAATCTAGGGGATTATCTCAGCTGTTCATTCTGAGTATATGCAAAAGTGTTCCCATAGTTGTAGGCACAGAAATGCATGCTCCACTCATGTATTGTTTGGTATGGAATTAGGTCTATGCACGTGATATCACATAATATCACATGTGCGCACACTCAGAACACTCAGTATAAAGACTTAACATATAACTCAAAAAGTATTTTGATTTTTTTTCTAGCTCTGTATTCCACGAACATTGCGTGTTAAATAATTCAATGAATATTGTCTTAAATTGCTGACTGTTTGCTTTAACTTCGCTTTGCTTTCATCCATAAAGGTTGAACAATTAAGACATTGCAGTATATCCTGTATATTGTCCACCTCCTATTTCAGGGTGCCAGAAGTATTTGGACAGTTAGGTTCCCAAATATTTCTTATTAGGAAGGAGTGTTTTTATTGCATCATTACCACATACATATGAGAACTGTCAATATCGAGTCTTCGTTCTAGGCGTGGCATTTGCATTTGGAGTCTGTTGCATGTGTCTGACAACAAGACCGACAAAGCTGTACCAATGCAAGCCAAGCTGGCTGACATGAGGCAGACAAATCAGAAAACAATAATCAGCGACAAAGCCAAAATATAAGGTGGGCTAATATCATTAATTTGCCAGAATTGCCAGATGACAATCTACAAATCTAGTCTAAAGGGATGGCAAGAGGAAAGCATGGAGAAAACTGGTATACCACCTCATCTGCAAAATATGTCTGAGTGGGTGTTATGTTTTGGGCATGCACCATATGGCTGCCACTGAATCCTGCTCACCTGTCTTCATTTACTATATGATGCAATGAATGGATGGATGAATCCTAAAGTCTACCTCTAGTCCACTCAGAAGAATGGTGCCTAATCATGCAGCAGGAAAATGATCACAAACCCACTGCCGTAGCTACCAAGGTATTTTTCCTGGCCTAAAAGGAGACACTTGATTGGACTGACTAGCAAGTAAATCACCTAAACCCAATAAAATTGAGCATTCCTTTCCCATGCTGAGGACAAAACAAGCAGGAACTGCATTGCTGGAAGAGCATTACCAGGAAAGCTACCCAGCCTTGCTGGTGATGTTTAGGTCACAGACTTCAGGAAGTCATTGCATTCAAAGGGCCTGCGAGTGCTAATATGACTAATTTATTGTACATAATGTTATTCTGTCCAAATATGTTTGTATGTGTAGTACTCTGAAATGAGAAACAATGGACAGTGTGATTTCTAAATGATTGGACTGATATTGATTAAAACATTCTGAGAGTAAAGCTGGCGTATGCACTTTAATCCCATAATAATTGTTTCATTTCATATCCAAAATTTAGTGACACTGCTGACGGCAGCAGGTTTAAAACAAACTGCATACTAACGACATGCATCGAAGTATTAAACATGACTATGGAGAAAGGATACTGAAATAAGAGACAAAATACTACAAATCATATAAAACCTTGATTAACACAAACAAAACGTTTCGCATCCTTGAAGAGGTAACATTTTTACTGTACTACCAGTATAGAAATGATTCAAAATGACCATAAGACATCTCAAGTAAATGTTTTAAGTACATTTTTCAAATAATCTTTTTCTACAAAATGAATCAGATTGACTGACATATTACCCAGTCCGTCTATCAGTTTGAAATGATTTGGATTCTCCTTCTACTTGCTTTAGACACTCGCAATAATATCCTTCCCACCCTAAACCACCCTGGACTAGCTGGTGCTACGGCATATCGGCCTTGTTTGTTAAAGACGAGGAGGAGACATGGCGTGTTATTTTTTAAAGGCAGGATTCTACACAGTTCCCCTTTGACATTTTGCCTTCATTACTAAAATGATATTCATTGCACATTGCCCCAGAGTTTGGCTCTGTCTCTAGACCTAGTCTCTCTCATTATGCTCATTATTCATCATCTTCTAGTTTCTTTTTATATGAACCATATACGTACCTACAAATACCTGTTAAAAGGTTGAGTAGACCTGGGAAAATTGTTTAAGTCACCTGGTACCAATGTACACAGTTCAACCGTGAGAAGTCTTTGTAGGGCGTGTGGCAGCTAAGAAACCATTATTACAATCCCTTCTGCTTGTTGCACTTCCACCACATGTTTCTTAGATGCTAAATGCCTCTCAAGGCATTCTGACGGTTGAAGCATGTACTTTAGTGCCAGATAACACAAACACTTCACTGGATGTCCTTTTGACCCAAAAGAAAGTGACCTTTACTGTTCATCAGATCCAAATGTTTGATTAGTACTACAGACCTAGATATCATTTACAGGTCCACTGTGGAAAAGTTAGGGTTTTTGATGGTGACATAACCAAGGCATATACTATAAAAATGCTGCTATAACTGTATCACATTGATTGTATTAAAATGTATTGAAAATAAGCCTCCACTGTTGCCTCACATAAACCTGGTTTAAGTCATCCTAAACCTGGTTTAAGTCATCCTAAACCTGGTTTAAGTCATCCTAAACTTGGTTTAAGTCAACCTAAAACTGGTTTAAGTCATCCTAAACTTGGTTTAAGTCAACCTAAACCTGGTTTAAGTCATCCTTAACCTGGTTTAAGTCATCCTAAACTTGGTTTAAGTTATCCTAAACCTGGTTTAAGTCATCCTAAACTTGGTTTAAGTCATCCTAAACCTGGTTTAAGTCATCCTTAACCTGGTCATGTCAAACGGCAGAATCGATCATGAATTTGGGAGCAGCCAGTGGTCCAACTCAGGGCAGAGTGAAAGAAGCAGCACATTGGAGGAAGAGCTAGTGAAGGTGTACAGCCAGCACTTCAGAACAACTAAACCCCGCCAACATTCATCTCTCTGCTCCATCTGCCCCAGTAGCCTGTTCGGATGACATTTGTAGAGGAGAACATTTTCGCAGCCTCATATACATAAAGGTGTAGCAAGTGCAGTACTTTGAATTGTTGTGAATTTAATTTTGTTAGATGTGCTGTGGGATGGTTCTGACTGAAGAGAACACCATGCCATATAGCTATGATATTAGAAAAAATACCATATTGGAGGAAACATGTTTTTAATGTGTACAGCTTATATGGACCCAGTGTCTAACTGTGTCCAGTCACAAATAAAACCCTTTTACAGATTCCCATCGAGGAATGTAATGGAACTCGGGAGGAAGATAAATAAATCTGTGGGGAAGAAAGCTAACAGTAAGTGTATATATTGTGTGCTTTGTATATTTTTGGATGGTAATTAAGTTTAACGGTAAAGGCAAATATCAGTGCTCCTGTAGCATGGTAATTAGAACCAAAGTCCTGATTCCCTAGAAACGTCCCAAGTTCCCTGTGCATCTCACAATGCAGTATTTTTTTTCCCTTTTGTTCAAATTATACCTTCTGATAATGTCTTGTTTGTTATGTCTTCCATTAACAAACTGGGAAAATATCCCACACCTTTTTTAGGTAAAGCACAACATAATCAGGTCAACCAATCCAGAGAAACTCAGGCTCTTTGTACAGTAATTGCAATGTGCCACCGAGTGCTGTTTGTCGACCTTTATCAGCCTGTGTCTCTCTGCCCAAGAAGGCAGAGCTGGTACCAAAGGTGAGGATCCATGATGCCCCTTCAATAGGCTATTGACAAACCTATTATTAGCAATGAGTACCAACCACTTGTAATTCAAGTAGAGTGGGCAGCTTTGTCCCCTGGTTTTCCCATTGTTTCTCAACAGCATAAGTGCCCCCGAACCCAGACTGAGGAGAGGGCCTCCGCTGACACTGGGGGGAGTGGACAGGAAGAAAGGAAGAAAGAAAGGAGGGAGAGAAGATCCAGAGGAATACAGAAGAAAAACAGTCTCTACGTCCTGGCTCCAGCATCCAAGAGGGGGAGGAATGTGGGGGTCTTGGCTGGCTGCCAGGCTATTGGGCTGATGTCTCCGTCAGGATGAGGGGCCCTTTGCTTTTCCCTTTCCAGTGAAATGTGACATAAGACGGCACCCCCCGCTTGTCAGCCAGTGAAAGAGGTCCGGGGACAGAATGCACTTGTAGCACCTGCAAAGGACACATAGATAGCCATGAGGAGTACGGGTATAAGGGGACATGTGAGTAATGACGGATTAAAGAGTGATATCGCAGCATGACACAATGTGTCCACACAGCATTACCAGCCCATGCAAATGTCTCACAGTAGTCCCCTCCCTGGCAGAATGAAAGGAGAGGAAGAGGGGAGTTTGACCGACAGCCGTTTGGCCAGGAGCCAGGGGGAGCGGTGGTACCCCTGCCAACTGTCATTATCCATGGGGTGAATTCACCACCAGAGTGTTGCCTCGTAGGCTGGAACCACATACCTATCCTGGAGCAAGTGGTCACTGGAGGAGCAGTCTTTCTCTTTTTGATTAGGTTTTCTATAGAATCATGGGGAATAGTTCCTCCCAGCAGGCAAACCAACAAGACGGGTTAGATCGGTACTGGTATCTAGTCTCCGTGCTGCATCAATGAAAATGCTTTCATCATATCGAAGGACCTGTGTGATCTACTTATTACAAAATCACATTCATTTAATTTTTGAAGTGCGCTTTTTCTTTTTCACCTACACTAATAACAAACTCAACAATATTTTGTTATTTTGAAGGATTTTTCGCACTGATTATTTTAAAGGGTGCGAAAACGTCTAGCGTGAACTCGCCTGAGCGGTTGGCTTCGATAGACTTTCATCTGATGTGTTCTTAAAGCAGATTGTTTAGGTTGTGAATGACTTTGGCTTGGGCCATCCGTTTCTGTGGCACGTTGTACGTCAACAGGCTGATGTGTCGTCCCAGGAGGCAGTACCACAGCTACTGGATGGCCCAGCGGGTGGAGAGCACCTCTCTCTCCTTGGCTGCGTACTTGGCCTCAGCGGGTTTGAGCTTCTTACCGGTGAACAGAACTGCTGAGACAACACTGCGGCGATGCCTGCCTCCGAATGCGTCGGTCTGCAGCATGAAGGCCCTCTCGAAGTCCGGTGTGCGCATGACCAGCTCGGCGTTCAGTGCCCTCTAGGTGTACCAGTACGGTCTCCATTTCTGAGTACCACAAAACTCTGTCCGCTCTGCCCTGTGTGTTGGACAGAGGAGAGCCACAGTCGTGTGGTGGGGCATAAGTTGACGATTATATCCGACCAACCACAAAAATGCACACACCTGGGTTTTTTGTAGCAGGCCCTCTTGCCGACCCTCTCAAAGGACAAGTTGATGATGGGATTCGGCCCAAAGGGAGTTGGGGGGTGTCCGTCAGGTAGCCATCTGTTGGCAGACCGGGCACTGTGGGCAGAATCGTCTAATTTCCCCCTCCAATGGAACCTGTCCCATACCCTCTCCAGTATGTTCTTCGTGCCAGGTGCCCAGCCAGGAGGTGCACGTGGGCCAGGACAGCCTGGTTCTTCTTTTAAGGTGCTATCTGCAGGTGCACTCCATCACCCTGCTTCTGCATTCAGTGGTAGAGGAGGCCACTGGGGACCAGGAAGTAAGAGGTCGGCAGCCTGTCCCCTGTCAGGGGTCAGTCATTGACTTCCAGGATGCGCTCCAAGCAATGCTTCAGACGATTGTTCTCCTGCTTATCCTTCCCGAAGGATCCCAGAGTCACCGGCAGGAACAGAACAGGGTCAGTCACCTTTCAGGTCCGCATCATCATCCTCCTCAGCCAGGTACACGAGACGAGGCTTCTCTAGGACCGACGGGCACGGTTTCCTATATTCCTTCATCACTTTGCTGTCGGCGGGGTCGTGTTCCAGCAGGGCCTGGAACCTGGGTATGTCACAGCCCAGTGGGAGGAGCAGTGGGAATGCGCCTAGACCCCAGCAATCACCTTCCATTCTGCTGGGGGACTGGTGCTGGTTGTCGCAGGCACCTGCTGAACATCCAGGTGGACCAGCGTGAGGTGTCATGGGGGTGTTCAGGGCCGTGCAGAGGGCCAAACATGGTTCTTCCGGTGCCCAAGGTGGCCTCCGTCGGCTGGCCCTCCAGGCTGAGCCTCCAGGCAGTGCTTCCCTCCACCTACATCTGCATTTGGGAGTCAACGTCACCAACACAGATTTCAACAAAAAAAATAGTGTTGTGCTTACAGTGAGCACACGGAAGGTGATTTAAGTGTCACCAGATAGCTAAGCCACATTACGACGGGTGAGCGATATGTAGCGTGACATTGCAATTAGAGCTAACCAGGGGTGGCGCCAGGACTTTTTGACTGGGGTTGCTATGGAGTTGCTTCACGGAACCACGCCGGCGCTTGCAATGTTTTGTTGCGCATGTCATGTCTAGTTGCGCGCTTATTCTGAGTAGTTGCTTTGCTGTATTTTAACGCAATTTGTCTGCAAAAAAGGCAAAGACGAAAAATGCCAATAAAAAGGGAAAACTAAAATAAAGGTTATATTTTTCTGGGGTTGCTATGGGGTTGCTTTGCCAATTCTTGGGGTTGCTTGGGCAACCGCATGCCACCCCCTAGTGCCGCCCCTGGAGCTAACATTAATGCCCCTGGCAGCGGAGGAGCGATGCAGCCAATAATAGAGGTCCACAAGAAAATTGTATAGTTGAATAAAAATAATAATAGAAAACAAATATATTGTGAATTTTTGTATTGACAAATCTATTATTTGCTAAATATGTAGAAAATAGGCATTTTGTCATTGAGAAGTGATTTCATCTGAATTCGTTTCACGATTCAGTCATTTTTAGGATCTACCAATCTGCGACCGCGTAATGTCAGATCTCGTTGGTTAAAATCTAAGCTATGAATATATTCAGCTATCAGGACGTTAGTTTAGGGTGACCAGACGTCCCGGTTTGCCCGGGATTGTCCCGGTTTCAAGCTGGGTGTCCTGGGTCCCGATAAATATCTGACATTCACTACCAAATTGTCCCGGTTTTCACCACAATTAAAATAATAATAATAATACTAGTGTTTCCACATACGAGTCGAAGCCAAACAAACCACTGCATAAATGTGGTACACTGAAGAGTCCCAGTTTGGGGTTTGAATATGTGGTCACCCTATGTTGGCAGAACTCAAATGCAATCATTAAAAAAAGCAAAACAATTATATTTGTCATGTTCACCCTTCAGCAGCAGCGTGAGAAGATTGATAGACCTAACGAGTAGGTCTTCTAACTGTGACATGATAGCAGCAACGTGAGAAAGGGAGGAAGACAGTGATAAGCCAGGTTCGACAGCTGCTAGCAGTGAGGCCTTATAACTGGTACGACATACGAACATATTTAGCGACAAAAGGGCCCAATATGTTTCTATGTACACCAAACCCCCTTGATGATACATTTTCATTATTGTTATGTCAGCTTCTGGAGATAGTCTAAACTGAACCAGAACTCAGCAGCCAAGAAGGATTTTCCCGTCAGAGGGGTAGAGAGATTTTTCTACCGGAGGAACTGTCAATTTAGTCAATGGGAGTGGCCTTCCTGGACCCACCGATAGAAATCAGAGGTATGAATCCCAAAGCTAAACCCAGAGCACAGCTTTCATCAATAGGGGAGACTGGTTAATCACTAGTCAGCCATGGGGGAGCTAAAGAGATGACAAGATTTTTGGCACAGACCTCTCTTGTGGTTAACACAGTACGCTAATTAGCATCAGATTGGATTTTAATCTAAATTGTATTTGTATAATAGCATGCATAAGGACATAATTAGGTATGAATGACCTATTTCTTTTGACTTTTTGGTTATTTATTGTTTCAAATATGTTTTACTGAGTTCTTAATGAAAATTCATAGAATTTTAAATCAAGGAAAATACAATGTATTCTTTCATGTAGAACACCTTAGAAGAACCCCTGTTGAGATGTGCTTCTTTGTTTTTTACTACCAGGTTTCAAAAGTTCATGTGCCATTTATCCTGGCCCCTGAGATGCTAAAACTGTGCCATCCAAAAGCTAAGTTTATTTATGAACCCTTTGTCGAGCGCCAACTTAAAGCCCGGAACTTCTGTGCTGCAGCTGGGTTTCCTTGGCTGGGTTTCATGGCGACACGCACTGCTGTTCTCCGAGCACCATGGTGCAGCCGCCGTTGGCACAATGCACCGAGGCTTTGCACCGGCTCTTTGCTGGATCAGCAAGCTTAACCCAGTGAAATCTGGTGCGGCACGATGGGTTTTGACTGATAATCAATCTTGCGCGCTCCTCGACAGTTGTCACTGGGACAGGGAGACAGGGAGTGGAGCAGGTGGCAGATGGGCCCTGTCTGCAGAGACCCAAGTCGCTAGGTGTGTGTGTGTGTGTGTGTGTGTGTGTGTTTGCCTGGGCCAAGTGGAGGGCACAGCTTAGAATTACTCACCTCGGACTTGAACTAAGAGGACATGAGGGTCCTTGCTAACTCAAGATTAGTTGATAATTCAGACAATAAAACAGGTGTTTTCTCAGGTGACAGAACTACTCCTATGGTTACGTGCCGCGTGTGTTGAAAAAACAGTTAAATAAACTTTAGATTTCTTGTACTCTGTTTGGGGAATCATCTAATACAGTCTTTACTCTTTTATCCTTGTCTTGGATTCCTTTTCCATATCAGATGAAATTCCTTCATAGCAGGAGAGAAGGGCAAAGTTAATCACAGACATTATGAATAACTCGGATAGCAATTAAAGAAGTTAGTCTAACTCAGGGCTTTCATTAAGTTTAATTCACTCCAAGTGACAAAGGTATGACGTGTGTCGGAGTAGTTTGGGGTTGGAGTGCAGGGCCACAGTAAAGGGAAATTTCTACCACAGGTGTGAGACTGTGAGAAACAGACCTGGCTGTCAGGGAGAGTTTTCCACTGTTTGCTCATGGAGCTGATGTATTTTGACAGGCCGTGATTGACACAGAGAGGTGTGACTAGAAAGCGACAACCATCATCTGTTTTGTGGACAAAAGCACTGTTTACATCTCTCTAATTGCTGACTTGTTTCGACGTCAGAACTGCTGCAGTCAGAGAAGGCAGGTAGCGCTGTAACACTCCCCACATCACACACAGGCAACGCTTAATTGCTCTGTCATTTTCTGTACTTCAGGAAAAGCCAGGGTTCTGCTAAATGAAGCATGGCTCACTCCTGCCTTGTTCAGCAAATGTTCTTGAGAATGTTCCCCACTTTTTCATCAAATGGAGTTCACAGTAAGAGGAAGTGAGATGAGAGCGTAATTGCAATATGGTGCAACACTTCTTTTCCTACACTTTGGGGGTCATGACCATTTCTCATTATAAAATAAAAAGTGACAAAGACTAAGAAAGAAACTTGTTTTCTTTAAACTTTTGATCTTTGATTCCATCAATTGACAATTGACTAGTGGCGGATTGATACTGTAGGACTTTGACAAAATTTGCCTTTGACCGTTGAAATGGCATAATAGTATTCAAGTATTCAGTTTGGTTTTAAGGCTGTGTATCTGCGTGTGTTTGTGTTACCAGTACTGTACATGTGTGGTGTGTATGTAAGTGTGCGTATGTGTATGTGAGATACTCTGGGTCTGAGCTGAGGCACACCTGTCTTGTCTGGGACCTGACAGGGAGGCAGATTCACCTGGGAAAGCTCTGGAAGAATGCTGCTCCTGTCTTCAGTGCTAGCGCTCTGTGCTCCCTCTGACTGGTTGATTGACAGAGCAAATAGGCTGCTAATAATGAGGGCCTGAATACCATGTCTGTCACAACAAAACCACGCCAAGTTATTAAAGGCAGCATTCTCACCTCAGGGCTTCCATAACACCTCTGTGAACCTGTGTTTGTTTTAATATCCCTCTTGCAGACAAACATTGCCAATGCCCAATGGTAGTTTCACTAAGCACTGCATTGATCAGCCCGACATCTCTGAGTGGTTCTCAGTGTTCCAGGCAGGAGCTGAGGCGTGTCATTAAGCTCTTCCTCAAGAGGTACCCCTCTGTAATCGGATACAAATTCACTCCATGTCATAACACTGAGGCATGGGGACCCGCTTCGTCTGTGAGCAAACTGCTGTGAATACTAGAGAATGACACAGATAACATCAAGTTGGATGTAAACTAATCGGCTGTTGACTGAGCTCTACAGCTGCATGTATGGCGAAGAGTGGATGTGACAGTTTGCCGTACGCGGCTAGTTGTTTCCGCGAAGTTGCCGTGGCCTCCTGCTTTGCTGATGTGTTCAGTTAATCATGTGGGATGACTCCACCCACCAGGGGAGTGTGGGTCGGTGGGGGCAGGGCCTGGGGGAGTGGAGTGCCTCCCAACAAACACAATATTGAATCAGAGGGAAATAATCAGTTGATTAGTGGCAGAGGCATGCTAAGGTGAATTTTAATTAGGGCTAAATCGTGGTATTACTCCCCGATATCTGCGGCATCTGCTCCCTTCAGGAGCGGTGATTTATGGTCCCTATCAGTGAGGACAGCCTGCTGCAGCAGCTTATGTTACGCTTAGTGGGAGACGGCGGTAATGCCGCTAGGATACACACGGCGATGTGTAGGACGGCAATGTACGTTGAGATGAAGTGATCACAGAGAGCGACAGACATTCAGGGGGGATGGGCTGTGATTCTCGAGCCAAAAAGTGTGTATGTGATCACCTGTCCTCTTCCCAAGACCATCTGTCACTGTGTCAGCAGTCTCTCTGGACGCTGGAGGGGGTGGACGAGAGGCGCGGTCACACCAAGGCTGGCCTCTCCTCCCAGGCGGCGACCCTGTAGGCCACACCCACCACTGGTCTTACTGAATTGGATGGGCAGTTCTGTAAGTTGGATGGGCACTCCTACAGCAGAGTCCTGGAAGAGGACCACTGTCCCACTCCTACAGCAGAGTCCTGGAAGAGGACCACTGTCCCACTCCTACAGCAGAGTCCTGGAAGAGGACCATTGTCCCACTCCTACAGCACAGTCCTGGGAAAGGACCACTGTCCCACTCCCAGAGCAGAGTCCTGGAAGAGGACCACTGTCCCACTCCTACAGCAGAGTTCTGGACCACTGTCCCACTCTACAGCACAGTCCTGGAAGAGGACCACTGTCCCACTCCTACAACAGAGTCCTGGAAGAGGACCACTGTCCCACTCCTACAGCAGAGTTCTGGACCACTGTCCCACTCCTACAGCAGAGTCCTGGAAGAGGACCACTGTCCCACTCCTACAGCAGAGTTCTGGACCACTGTCCCACTCCTACAGCAGAGTCCTGGGAGAGGACATTTGTGGCTGTTTCCACTTACTCTGGTGTGGCATGTTGAATGCTGGAAGTCTTTTGACTTACTCACATAATGAGATGTTTGGATTTAACTAATTTTCTAATGATACCAATATAAGGTCGTCATCTGTTTGTATTATTATTTTTGTGAGTGTGTGTGTTTCTTTGTTGTGATTATATTGATTACATATGGACACTGTGCTCTCAGCCTATTGTAACAAACCAAACGCAATGTGAAATGTTAGGGCACTTGCTAACGCATGAGTTGGAGAATGTGTACAAAATATTTGTACCATTTTCAAAAGCAAGTGTGAATGGTGCTGTACTGGTGTTGGAGTAAAAAGGCTGGGTTTTGTTGAATAGTGTAAAGCATATAGTTGTTAGTCAATCACAACATGTTCCATGGCTGAATAATGTGCTTGCTTCATGTTACGTTTTTACTGACTTTCAGCTAAACTATTGCCTTGGAATCATGTTTTTAGGGATATCAATATTCCGTCCCATCTGAGCGCAAGTGAGTTGGTATAACACATGTAAATGACCAGTTCATGTGCAACAGTTTGAAAATAGTACAGTAGGTCAAAATTGTACAGAACAGGTGTTCCAGGCTAATGGTGCCTTAATGTTTGCCAAAAATAGATCCCATTGTGTAATGTTCGTATTTACCTTAAAAGTGGGGAAAACATTCTTACTTTTATTATCCAAGTTAAGGAATCCCTTGGCTCACCAAGCTGCCACAGATTAATTAATAAGTACAGTGGAAGGAGAAGCTTTGATATCTGAAGTGGAGTCCCTCACTTTCGGGTCTTCTTGCCCCACAGTTGGCATCGCTGGGAAAATCTACTGGGTGATGATATGTTTGTCCTTTTCTTCCTCCTCCAGTGTGTAAACTAACCTAACCTGAGCTTAATCGCAGACCATGAGGGAATCCAACTGGAAATGTGGGTGCGTGTGTGTGCTTGCCGGGAGCAGATATAAGTGCTGCAGCCCAGTGCCAATTTTTTTTTAGATTTCCTACCATAACTTAAGCACACCCTTGTAACTGTTTTCTGCCATTATTGCTGCAGAAAAGGTCAGATTATATTATGAATGCTTTTGGTGTGAACATGGTTGGCGGGTGTAGTTAGAGCATGTGTACAAGGATGGAGGGTGTAGTTAGAGAATGTAAACGAGGTTGGAGGGTGTAGTTAGAGACTGTGAAC
>JACXGI010002989.1:0-67155 GCA_016801175.1 Esox masquinongy | reverse complement strand
CTCGTTACCTGTATAAAAGACACCTGGGAGCCAGAAATCTTTCTGATTGAGAGGGGATCAAATACTTATTTCACTCATTAAAATGCAAATCAATTTATAACATTTTTGACATGTGTTTTTCTGGATTTTTTTGTTGTTATTCTGTCTCTCACTGTTCAAATAAACCTACCATTAAAATTATAGACTGATCATTTCTTTGGCAGTGGGCAAACGTACAAAATCAGCAGGGGATCAAATAATTTTTTCCCTCACTGTAGGTCTGGCAGTTTGGTGTCACTAATGTGATCTTTTCCTTCAGGTTCAGATAGCCACTCTGATGCAACTGCAGGGTTCTAGGGCTGACCCTGCGCAGCTGGAGCGCCTGCAATCCATGCTTTCAGAGAAGAACAGTGAGATACAGGCCCTCATGATTAAATTGCGCCGCTTGGAGAAGGTGGAGGTGAACCCCTCTTCTTTGTGGTTACTTTAATTTAAAAATAAAACAAACAAAAAAACCAACCACATGTAATTGCCAGTATTCACTGAGTACTGCGTAAACATGCTAATTTGTGGTTACTGCGTCCATGCAGATGACATTGAAGGCACAGCTTTCTCCGGCCCCTGTGGAAGCAGACAGTGGAGATGGGACCTACTACACAGACCTTCTGAAAATGCAACTTTCAAATTCTGCGTGAGTCATCGCCGGTTTAGGACACAGTATGTCTGTTGGGTGACACGGCTCCCGGGTGGACCCTTGAGTTGTCTCTCTCCCCAGCTAAATCCTCTCCAGCTAGGCCCTCTTCCCGCCAGTTGCGGGTGCCTCTCATTTGCCAAAGCACAGTGTGTGTTCTGGGCTGTAACTGAGAGATGGGTGTGCAGCAACTTGACCAGCATCTGATCGTCCTCCACTGTTCGTATGTCTTTGCATAGGCTACATAGGTACACCGATATATATATTTTGCTTTGCAAAGCCAAAGAATATGAGCAGGCAATGTGCCATTTTGTTCTTCCGCCTCATTCATACCTGATAATTAGGCCAGGTAATGGGTTCCATTTAAATGTGAATTTCAGGAATTGACATGACATACTATTTGGGGCTTTATTTTGGAGATTTGATATGTTTTTATGGTTCCTGCTCAGTATTTAAGCAATAGGAGGAACGGAGCCATGAGAGCCAGCACATCGAAATTACCTATCACTACTCCAACATGCAGCGGCATGAAGGTGTGTCATGTGCCAAGAAACACATCAAGCTCCTAGCAGAAAGAACAGCTCTATCTGCCACTACCGCTCAGTCCATTTTTGTCACGGGTTTGGTAGTAAGCGCACATCGTCACACTAGCCTGGGCTAGTTCATACTTCAAATCTTTTTGAATTAAAGAATTATGGACTGGAGCCATGTTCAAAGTGTTTTTCGGTGGCTTGTCCCCAGCTAGAGCTGTCCTCACAATCTCCTCCCATTATCCCTCTTATAGAAGTAACTTTATAGTTAAAGGGGCACTGAAGAATCCTGCTTCTAAACAATAACACAACTTGTCTTCCTGTCTTCTCTTACCATACAAGACCAGAATAGTATTAGCTTGTCCAGGCAGGTTGAGGATGGGAAGGATAGGATTGCGAGTGTCTAAAGCGAGTATAAGGACATTACAAGTAAGTGCAAACTGATAGACGGACCGGCGAGAAAGTATAACTCTTGGCCCTTATCTGCATTAAAGTATGGCATCCACATCATGATATTAAACCAATTGGTCTGTTTCTGTAGGAAGGACGCAGAGCGGCTTGGGGATGAATTGTCTATGCAAAGGATGAAGTCACTCTCTGAAAGTCAAAGAGCATTAGAGCTGGAGAGGAAGCTTTACAGTGCTGAGAGGGCACTCAAGCAGAGCCAGAGTGATAACATCAAGCTACACGTCAAAGTGGAAGAGCTCAGGTTGAAATATGAGCCCAATGGTAAATGACCCGATATCGTAAAAAGTATTTGAACAAATATTTGCTGTGATAACTTACATATTTAAAAGAGACAGCAGGTAAGGGGTCATGAGTTAACTCATTTGTTCTCTCTAGAGGTGAATAAAAATCCAATTCAGAAGCGCAAGCGTGAGAAGCTTCCTGTAGACATGCCAAGCCATATTCCAGAGGTGAAGATAGAGGAGCCCATGGTCCTGGATGTGGGCCTGTCCAAGCCAAAGGAAGAGCGAAAGGAAGCAGAGGAGAGGCTCGCTGTTACTGCTCAGCTACCCTCCAACAACCCTAAACCTAACACCGCTTTGCCCCGGGACGGCAAGTATGTCCGTATTTGCGAGGAGCCGCCATCCACCATCCCTAACCCTCCCAGGTGAGCATCCTCCTAGCCCTGCAGTCCTTGGTCTCTCATCTGTTTTACCAACTTCTTGCCAACTTCTTGGTTTCTTGGTCTTCTTCCTCATCCTGGGCTTTGTTTGGGCTCTCACCACTCGTCCACCGCTTCCTACCCTTTCCCCTGTCTTTAGGGAGAGCTGTCACAAGAAAGGCTTCATTAATTTGCAATGTTTTGCCTCTGACTTTCAATAACGGCAAAGAATTGCCACCTGACCATAAGTATTTCACATGCTTGTCCCTACTAAGCGGACTGCCTGCGTCAAGGCAAGAACTGTTTAAAGGATGGTTCTGTTGTAATGTACTATATTTTACCACAAGTCAGTGTGTAACATCTTACTTTGAATGTATTTGATTAATGTTGTAATTTAGGTGCTAATAACAAACATTGGTGTGCAACATGCTCCCTGTGGAAACAGCTTTCGGCTTTGGTTTAACCTTGAATTGATCATTGCATATTGTCAAGTGGGTTTTAGAATTAACCTGTTAGTTTTAATCTAATTGGGTTGATTTGTATGACACCATCTACACTATAAATTGAAGACAGGATTGTAAACATCATTTTTGTGCCTTTTGATTTGACAGCACCTTTATACAAATGAAATTGTTTGTCTTTAGCTCTCTTTCAGCTGACTTTAAAATCAAGACTGAGGAGCTGGAGGTGGAGATGGAAGTTGGAGAAAGGAACAGAAGAGTTGAAAAGAAAAAGAAGCTAAAATCTCAAGAAATCATCCATGTTACCTCCCAAAAAACAATGGAAAGTCAGTGTTCACAGCAGTAGCTGGGAGCTAATATAGTATATTCATGAAATCAAGGACTAACTTTTTAAATATTTTAAGTTTGTGAATATATGAATAAAGACAACACAGAATTAAGTCTGGTTCATTGCATGCAGCGATTTCATGTAAAATAAATATAATGTACAACAAATACACAAATCAATGTATGTCAGGATTTTTTTCAGTATTTATTTTTTTATCCTAAAAGATGATGATAAATCTGTTTTTCTTTTCACCTTTATAACCAACCATCAATAAAAATAATTTAGCTAGCCTGCATATTTGCAATGTTACCAGATTTATTAAGATACTATTTTATCTATTTGTTGAAGAACTGTTGCAGTACTTTGAACCCAATAAGTATCGGATTGTGGTATTTTACTTTATTTTGAGAAATTCTTGTCATGCTACAAGATTGCTGTAATTACTAAGGATTTATCAATTGTACTAGATGCCATTCCCTCTAGTCTTGCTTTATCATTTATGAATGTGTCAAGACCACAACAACAGAACTTTTTACTAATACCCCTGTTCAGGCCCGCCAATAGGGGGGGACAAACGGGTCTGTTAGCCCAGGCCCAAGGTAGGGGGTGGGCCCAGAACTGACATTGAGTTGACATTAAAGGGCCCATCTAAGATTATCTCATCCCGGGCCCAGGCAAGACTGTCAGCTGGCCTGCCCCTGTTAATTCATCAGTAGGTAAGTTGTTTTTTTCTGGACCTATAGAAAATAATGGAGCTATTTGTTTGATTTCAACATGATGTTGTACATATAAATCTTATAAAATCGTTATATGAAAAATGTCTGGTCAAAGAATTCTGTATGTTGCCACACACATACGATGCATTTGAAAAGTATTCATACCCCTTAACTTTTTCCCCCATTTTATGTTGCAGATTTTTTTTCCCTAATCAGTCTAGACACAATACCTGATAACCAAACAAAAACTTTTTTATTTATTTACATAAGTATCAATACCATTTGCCATGACACAAAATTGAGCTCAAGTGTATCTAGTTACCATTGATCATGCTTGAGCAGTATCTATAACTTGATTTAAGTCTGCATGTGGAATGTTTTTTGATTGGACATGATTTAGAAAGGCACACAGCTAATCATATATATATATGTATGTGTATGTATGTATATATATATATATGTATGTATATGTATGTATGTATATATATGTATATGTGTATATATATATGTATGTATATATATATATATATATATGTATGTATATATATATGTGTGTGTGTCTATATATATATATGTGTGTATATATATATATATATATATGTATGTATATGTATATGTATATATATGAAGTCCCAAAACTGATGTGCATGTCAGAGCAAAAACCAAGTGATGAGGTTCAAGTAAAACAGCCAAAAGAGTACACAGACCAATTGGAAGACTTAACGAATTTCTGTTTGACTATAAAATGTAGCTAATACTTAATGAAATTGGCGAAGTATTCAATACGTTGTTTTTATGACACAATGTATTTCAGAATAAACGTATTGTTCGTTCACAAAAGCTCTCATCCCCGTTCTAATCGATATTGTGGTCTTGTGTTTCCGTGCGTCTTCAGGAGGCTCTCAGGGCCATTATCTATACTCACGGACCAGTTTCGTTCCATGGAGGAACTGAAGATACATGATCAACTTCTAAGCTGATGACATACTGGAGTCAGACTCTGTAATAGACTGGTGTTCCAATTTATCCCAACAATAATCTATGCTGTTAAATACTCTAAAATGAAAAAAACATGTAAAACATGTTTCCTCCTGCTTACAAAATATACATCTTCAATATCAAGAAATGTAGCTAGTTATACACTGGATATATCATATGAAGTGCAGTATTTTGAAATGTACATCTCTGACCGCAAAACTGCTTAAAACTACAAAAATCTTAACGAAATATGTTGTCAATGCGTCAGAGAAATCTGTTAGCTAACCATTCGCTTAACCTCAAATTCGAAGTACACGCTTTTAAATATGATTGGCTCCCGGTTGTTGTGACTTTAACTGTGGGCGGGTTATAATTTCTGACAAGTATCATCGTTACACGTCCAAGCTGGGATCTTAAATGATGCAATTGAGTAGATAAATACACGATGCATCGTAATAGTGGCAACCTAAACGTGAATTGTGTCGTTTATCCAACCGTAACTGTTGTCATATTCATATTGTAGCCATTAATACAGTAATCTTAGCTAGCCTACAGCGAGTATGTTGATCGGACGCCGGAGAAGAGGAAGTAAATCCACCATGCCGAATGTGGCACTCATGCTTGTCGTTTTGAGTTTTACATTTTTCCATGTGCTCAGCGAGAAAGTGAGTGGTCGGAAGTTTATATCCTTACCATTACTGATTGCTATACTACAAATTTGGCTGTATGTAGCTTGTGTTTGATAATAAGAGCCTGTACAATTATTTCATATAATACCTGCCCTCTAGTCTCCCTCTGCTCTGACTGTTGTGGAGAGCCCTGAGATCAGCCGGGAGGATGCCAGCCATGGGAACGAGGAGGGAGATCCTGAGGATCTGGAGGTTTTCCATTCCACAGATCAGTGGCAGACCCTCAAACCAGGTACTTGCTTTGAACTGCACAGGTTTGTCACGTAATACACACACAGAACCTAGTAGGATTACATTACATGGAGAATAATATCTGTGGCAGAATGAAAATAATTGTAAAATATGGTAATTGTTCAGGTCAAGCTGTCTCAAGGGGCTCTCATGTAAGGCTAAACCTCCAGACTGGTCTGAGGGAGGTCAAGCTTGGGGGACATCACATTCTCAAATACCAAGAAGATGGCCAAAGGTATGAAAGGAGGCTGCAGTAAAACATTTAGATCAGCTAATCTTCATTAAACCAGTTAAAAAAACATTTAAGAATGTTGCCATGTAGCCATTGTATAGTAGATGCCTGAACGCTATTGTATGTTGGCTCAAGATTACATCAGATTCACCAAAGGCTTTTCTCTCTATGAGTCAGACAGGAGAAAGAGAACCCACTGAGCCCATCATTCAGCACAGAGGAGCTGAAGAAAGCACTGAAAAATCTAAAAGAAGTGGATAATGAAACCAGTGACAAAGAAAAACAAGCCAATGTATGCTTACATTTTTTGCGTATAGTCTCTTCTCACAGCTGAGAAAATTGGCTGTGAAGTGAGACTAATTTGTCAGTGATTTTATGTATGTTTGATTATATATCTCCTGTCTCCAAACTAGTCCTTACTGCGCTCTTGTGTTTCTGTGTGTGTCTGCAGGAGGCTCTGAAGGCCAAGTTTCGTCCCATGGAGGAGCTGAAGAGAGACATGGCCAAGCTGGACATGCTAATGGAGTCAGACTTTCAGATTATCAGCAGACTAGTGTCCCAATTCAACAGCTCCAACGCCACAGTGGAAGAGAAGGTTAAAGCTCTGAATGACCTAGAATACCTTGTTCATCAGGTAAGCCTACCAACTGTAGATCTGTTTTAAAAGGTGAGAGGCAATGATATACTGTAGTAGTAACTGCCAAAGGTAAATTGTAACACAATAGAAGAGACTTAACTGTGTGTGTGTGTGTGTGTGTGTGTGTGTGTGTGTGTGTGTGTGTGTGTGTGTGTGTGTGTGTGTGTGTGTGTGTGTGTGTGTGTCTGTGTGTGTCTGTGTGTCTGTGTGTGTGTGTGGTGAGAATCTGTAGCAATTATAGTTATTATAGTAGTAATATTATACGGTAACAACAACTTCCTGGTTGTATGTTGTCAGGTGGACAATGCACAGAACCTGGCATCAAGGGGAGGCTTGAAACTTGTGGTTGATGCTTTAAACAGCACAGACTATCGTCTTGAAGAGAGTGCTGCTTTTGTCTTGGGGTCAGCTCTCTCCAGGTATTTGTCTCCGTTAACCCATACAAACTGTTTTAATGTAAATACCAACCAAAAGACGGAATGCTTTTTTTCTTGTTGTTGGTCAGTGACATTTTCATTCACCATCTTTCTAGTAACCCGGTGGTGCAGATAGAGGCAGTTGAAAGTGGTGCCCTACAGCAGCTGCTGACTTTACTTGCCACTCCACGACCCATGTCTGTTAAAAAGAAGGCAAGTCCTGTTCTTATTACCAAAATTAAATCCGTTCATTAGTACTTTCTTGTTTTTCCCTTTTTAGAATAAATCCCGTGAACAGCTTCAGAGGAAATTTGAAGTCCCTTTAACCTCTTTACCATAACTGTACCCCAGTCTATAAACTTTTCTTTCTTATTTTGTGTCTTTTCCTGTATACAGGCGTTGTTTGCTGTGGCCTCTTTGCTACGTCACTTTCCTTTTGCCCAAAGCCACTTCCTTAAACTGGGTGGACTGCAGGTATTGAGCGATCTTTTTCGAGCTTCCGGGGGTGGAGCCCTCCGTGTTAGGATTGTAACCATCCTCTATGACATGATCAATGAAAAGGTGAGGGCTACTTTTAAAGTAAACTTTGACAAAGGATGCAAGGTTAATCATGTGCAGTCAAATTACATGTGTTACCATCTGAACATCTATTCTGCAAATGTTCTATTCTAGGAGCTGATATCTCAGGCCGGGCTTGACCCTATTCCAGATGCTTCTCACAATGAACGTTTGCGTCAGTATGCGCAGGTCTCCCTCCAACCGGTGTTAGCAGAGCTGGGCTGGTGCGGCCTGGTGCCTGACCTGTTAACTTCTCCAGAGCATGACTGGAGGGAGAAAGCCCTGAAAACTCTCCTGGCCATGATGCCTTACTGTCAAACTCAGTATCAACAGGACTATGTCCTGTCTTCATCCCTCAGCAGCCTCCAGGAACAGTACCAGGAGCTGGTGCTCACAGAGCAAGTCCTTGGTGATGAAGACGGATACTTTGGGGAGATCCTGGCCCTGTTGGAGACATTGGTGCTGAAACTCAAGCGAGCATAGGGCTGACTGAAAAATCTTTTCAGTGGACAATGTAAAAAAACACAAATGTATTGTAATGCATTTCTGTAGTATTCTTATTATGAGGCTGTGTGATATGGTTTGCCACGCTTCATCAGCAAATCACAAGGTTGCCTTTTAGGTGTTGCCTCAATGAGAACTTTCCTGCATTTGTGATGCATAATGATTTGGCTTGTAAGACCCTCTAGACTTAGCCTGGCTGACCACCCAAAGTCCTCCTGACTTCCCTCTGAAAAGGCTGTCCTGCACAATGTCTCAATAATGAAGGGGATGTACAATTTTAACTGATTGGTTCTCCTGTGTCTTCCCTCACTCAAACACCCACATGGATAACCATACAGCCCTAGAGCACTGCCCCTTCCAAACAACAAGAGGTCAATGATGTTCATGCTTCATTGTTTTATTTTCTTATAGTAAACAGCAGATTTGCAAAGCTGGTGTCCATTGGTACTCCTTGCTTTCAGCGATGTTACCTGGACGTATTGAGATTCTCCTGTTATGCCTCACACACTCCTCTGTGTTTGACCAGGACATTCTTTTGTTTGAGTCTGTGAAAAAGAGGTGTTCGGTAAACAACTTTAAATGGAAGATTCCAATGTAGAAATTTTAATTCAATGTACAGTGCTAAACCAAAGCAAGGATTTTGGACTATAATATTGAGTCTACCTCTCAAATAGAATGTATTGTAATGATATGAAATATGTCAACTAATGATATCTAAGTTATTTGTTTCTGTTTATTAAAAGCATGGTTGATGAGAGTAAATGTAACTAATAAAATAAATGTAAACAAAGTCTAGTACATTTCCAGCTACAGTCAATAGATAAGTGTCAACAGCTCATGTTCCTTCAGTGATAGTGCAAATGTTTCTGGAACGTGGTCATGCTAAGTTGCCTCAGTAAGGTCAAGAGGTCAGCGTCATTGATGCTAGGTGCACCTGCTGCATCCTCTTATTTTCTCATGTTTCTGGTTAATATTTTCTTAATGCAATGCCCAACCTTTTTGTTTGGTTTGCCACCACTTTTTCAGTGATTGTAGTGGCTTCAAAGTCAGCATCAATAATTAACATTCTGTAAATTGTAAAAGGGAATAGTTCTCTGAAACATTATTGTTGGTAAATGACTTAATCCCTGTGATTAATACTTACTTGTTCTCCTGACACAGCACACATTCTGTGCTATAAGTGTTGCCATCGCTCCCACACACCGGATCAAACTCTCTGGAGCACAAGTTGCCTTTATACACATCACACTTTGCCTATTTGGGGACGGGAAGAGCAGTCATTCATATTGTGTTATACATACATCCTCAAAGTCTTGTGAAGTCTTTGTTACCATAGAGTAGCTATTCCTAATGTATCTCACCTCTCTAGGCTGTGGAGGTATCTTGTCATCCATGGCAAAAACTGGAAAACGAAGAAGAAAGTAAAAGATAGTCACTTTTTCTTGATGTGAGTCATAATATTCATTGTGGGAAAACAGGTTGGCTTATTTATCAGATAAACGTTGCTTAACTGCCATCTGAAAAGATGCCTTTTGTTATTGATCTTTCAAAGACCACATTCCACTTTTTTAAAGGACTTATTGTTATCTAGACTACTGACGGTTACCATGTTTTCTCAAGTAGCAAAATGACGCAGTTAAATACATGTAGGCCCAGTAATCCCAATGACAAGTTTTGTGGGTGATACATTTCATCTTGGGTTTGTTGGCATGAGGTCTCAGATGTTGTCTGTTCTGTGACTTCCCACAAAATGAGCTCTCCGATTGTCAACTTCATAGATGCCTAGGAAAAGTCTGAACATAAATGCTTGTGTAGACAAAGGCGTTTCACCTGCTACTCTATTCTACTGTCATGAACGTCGATAGCTAGTTATCCTACACATTATTTTTCTGACATTCTCACAATTCTCCTGAAAGCCAACATTTCAAGAGTTGTCTGGTCATCTCCAAAATCATATCAAAGTACATAATAAGCTGGACTATGAAATGTTAAAATTACCTAGACATTTTATTACATGTCACAACAGCTTGCGAGTTACTTCGTAATGGTAATAAGTACTCACCAGAGAGAGAGAGCAGCACAGTAGCGCAGAGTAGTATTGTAAGCTTCATGGTCGCTAACAGTATTGCTCTGAGTTTGAGTACAGGTGTGTGTTTCCCTTGCCATCTAGCCTGCCTTTTTATATGGGGCTTTTGGGGTCAAATACCTCTCCTCCAATCCCTCCTCTCTACTTGTTTGTTTTCATTGCCTGAGTTTTTGCCACATAGCAGTGCGTTGGCCAGCCAGGGCCAATGGTGATCTGTGGCTTTACTCACTCAGCATCTCCATCATTACTAACATCATGCAGGTGTCAAGGGAGCGGGACCACAAGGTTAAACATATTCACCCTATTAAAACCAAACTCATCACTGGTGTGCATAGCCAAGCATGAACGTTGAGTTCTAAGTGCCATAGATACTAGCGGTGGGTTTGCCGTTCACATGCTTAAAGAGAATATAATCTATACCGTGAAACGTGATGGTATGAGACATTTGCGTCCACTCGTTCCAGGTACTTTTAAGGCCAAAGGTATCAAAACCTTTACACAGCGCTACAATATATTGGCCAAAATATAACTGCCGACACTTGGATTGGATTGGATTCAAATTTATTGTCATTGAACATGTACAAGTACAGTACAATGAAGTGCAGTAAACATTGAAGGGCAGGGATAATCCCACAAGACCACAGGGCTTGCTGGTAGTCAGTCCACCTAAGATGCAAATGGTTCTCCCAGCGAGACAATAACAACAAGCGTCAAAATGGATTAGGTCATTACGACAAAACCTATTGTTTGAACCGAACAGCTAATCCATGATCAAAGATTAATGTTAACGTGGAGTTGGCTGGGTTCTGTATGAAAGGATTAGTATAAGAATCCCCAGTGCGTTCATCAATTTAAAATGAAGGAGTTATCTATAGACTTGGGGTTGAATCTGAGGGCCTGTACAATTTGATAGAGCTGTAAAGTGTCCAGCTGGAACAACAGAGGTACAGAGGTTTGGTCATATCCCAGTTTAGATATCCTAAAAACATTAACACTGAGGAGAGATTATAGGCCATAAAGTCACTTGGGGCAGTCAAGGGTCAAGGAAGGCCTGTAGCAGAAAGCTTGACGGTTCTAATTCCTAAGCTGACAAGATAAAAAACCTTGTTGTACTCTCCCTGAGCAAGACTGTTAACCCCAATTGCTCCCAGGTTGTTGGTGTAAATAAGAATTTATACATAGCACACTTACTTGGTAAAACAACAGTTAATAATTAAAAAGGAATCACCTGGAAGGGTTATTTCAGGCACCATTAAAAATGGATCATTTGAAGATTAGTTTCATCCTGAAGAACCCCTAAAATATCCTCTTTTCTTTTTAGATGCACTTTCATTTTTTAGAATGCAGTAATAAACACAAATCTGCATGATAGACTGCATCTAGATGTTTCAGTACTGACGCTGAAGCATTCATATAGAACATTACCACAATATAGCACTGACATAAAAGTGCCTTGTACAATTTAATTTATGCTGAGAAGATAGACATGATTTCTTTTTATCAAAGAAACCAATTCTAATCCTCACTTATGTGTTTTGAAAGAGTAATTTTAATCTAACCAAATAATATATATGTAGGATTTAATCTAACCAAAAGATATATGTAGGAGGAAACATGTTCTAGAACACAACCATCCACAGTAATAACATTGAGATCATCTGTATAAATATATAGTATATATTTAGTTTCATTTACATTTAGCATGGGATTTTGAAGTGGTTGGAAATCAGACAGCAGAAGTGTCAACGCTTGAGCAAGAGAGGGAAAATTTAAGTCACAGTATTTCAGAGTAACAGAAATAATGTATATACAGAGTAAACAACAAAGGACCCCAAACTGAACACTGGGGAACATCTTTGTGAACTACTAGACAATTTGATTCAACTGCATCCAATATGGCCTGTGTGGCCAACCAGAATGGCCTACTAAAAAACAACAGCAATAATAAGACAACGACTTGCTAAGAATGTGGGAGAGGTTAATAATGATAGGCTTAATGCCTAGAGATTGGTACAAATGTTTAATTACCAGACACACAGACAATGAGTTAACATAGAAATTATCCCAACTGGCAGCATTAGACAGGGTAAAAATAAAGGAAACAATGTCCCTAGTGGCAAGAGTGAGACTAACAGATACAAAACCAGTGGGGGGAGGGGGAATGTCTTGAGGGTCAAGGAAAGGAGGGTTGGCCAAATCTGTGATTCAGGATGCTATATTCACTGTTACCAAATGCAAATCAGGAAACTTTGTAGTGTGACTTGGCTAGTTTTCAGACCCCTCTGGATGTGTTTATTGTTAATAGAATCCAGTGACAAATTCAGCTTCTTTTTTAAAGCTGTGTGTGGTGCTCATCTCTGGGATGCTGCTTATGTGTGCCCCCGTCACTGCACTCCCTTCTTCTCTTTTCTCCACACTAGCCTCTCTGCCTCCCCCACAACAACAGACAGGGAAATTAAGAGGGGACAAAAAAGTGGGTAAAATTGCAACAAAATAAACATGTCAACAGTATAACTGATGACCTACATAAATACTTGAGAAATGAATATAAATACTTGAGGAGTGAGCAGTGGTCTGCTGGATACAGTGGCATAGTTTAAGAGAATCTAAACCATAACATATCATGGGTATATTGTGACTCCTTGACTGATCTATTAAAAATAATGAGTTGTTATTTATGACATAAGTCATTAATAAGCTGATTTGTAGATCAGCAGTTGCATGCAGTTGTTTTGATCATCTTGAGAATGATCAGTGATGTCATCAATAAACCTCTAAATGCACACCCACATGTATCTTCTAAAATATTGTAATCCCGTTACAAAAGGTAGCGGTGCAGTATAACTGCAGTACTCTATAACCACAAATAGAGTGCAGTGTTGCGTCCATAATAGAACTGTGGTTTTTCTACTGCAGTATTTATGCGGTGTAACATAACTGAACTGCACACTGCAGTTACTGTGTCCAAAATATAACAGTTGAATGCAGTTACTTTACTTTTACGTCACTTTCAAAATGGCAATCTTTTATTGAAAGGGAGAGGCAGAGTTTAACAGTTTTCTTATGCCCAAATGTTTTTTATTCCTAACGCAAGTAACACTTTAGATGTAAGATGAACAAGTAAAGAAGACGGGTAAAGGACTTTCTAATTTAATACAGGCAAGTGTTCTTTCATATTCACTTGCATCACCTCATCTTGTATATTGCCTTTTATCATTCTGGTAAGGGAATTTGTTTGAGAAAATCCCTGTCATGCCCACCGCATAAATGGTTTCTGATACAATCATGTCTTTGGTAACGTGGGTCATCCAAAAGCACCTTAATAATTGGTTGACGGTGCCTTCCACTACCTAACCAACATGTGATGGAAGGGCAGATCCTCACAGCATGTTTCCCATTGGTCTGGCCCGTCTTCTGTGTTAGGGTGTAAAAAATGTTTGAAATATTCCCTTGAAAGGAAACATCCTAGTGGGTCAATGTCATAAACAACTAAGGACATTGAACCGGAATTCACCACTTCACCTCAGTTTATGTCCTGTGGCTACCACTCAATAAGTGTGAACCAAACCTGAGCACATCCATAGATATGGTGTGTGACTGCATGACTGTGATTTCAAAATATGAATTTTCACAAAAAGCAGGTCAAATTTTTTTTGCTCTTTCCGGGATGGAAGTAAAGGATGTCGGTCAGAGATTTAGTGTCTAATTTTGCACTAGTAACTCCTTGTGGTGGATCTGGCACCATCAAGATCAAATGTGGTTGTTGGCTTGAAAATGTGCTTTCATCCAAATGTTTAGATTTTGGTAAATACTTCCTGGCTGTACGGGTAGTGTGATAAGAAATAGAACTCTTAGAACATGAAATAGTCTAACCACACCAACATGGTCAAGAAGGATAAACAACACATATTGTCCCAATGCACCTGCCTGTTCTCAGGGACATGTTATCCACATGGTGCCTTAAAAATACCACAGAGTTCACCAGGAACGTCAGATGGACAGATGCGGAGTTATTTTAGATATTTTTTAAATGGTAGGGCTTTAGAACTCTTTGGAAATAGGCAAGGACTCTTCTCTCCTAGCTTCAAGGGGAAGCTGGTTTACCTTTGGGGTATCAGAACAGAGAAGTGCTTTGACTGTACTGAGACCGAGTTGGCCTCTTCTAAAGGTGGGACTTTTAAGAGACCAGAGGTGGTGAATTGTTAGGGATGTAGGGTTAGAATATAGCCTGAGCGACTCAATGCCTTGATGTTGACAGAGAACAACAGAGTGCTGTCAACAGTCACGCCAAGGTTCTTTGCATTCTGGGATGGGAACTCTGGAGTTGTCAGCCATATTTTAGAGCATACCGGCCTTTCCCCAAAGGAAGAGCAGCTCCATCTTGTCTACGTTCAGTTTGAGGAGAAAGGCTGACATCCAGACAGAGTTGTCAGCCAGCCACGCAGAAAAGCTGAAAAACAATTGATGAATTGTTATTCATTTAAATGATATACACAGCAGCATGCTCACACTGTAGGCTTTTTGCAGCTATTCTAAAAGGCATCTGGTGAAAAAATACCATTCTCAAAACACACTGCACATGTGAGTGAACTACTAACTATTCAGCAACTACTAAGACTAGGCCTTTGTTTGCTGGAAAAATAAATAATTGTTAAACTAATTAAACATTAGAGAAAATGGTGCTGGTTAATGATGTTTTAAGAAGTATAAAATAATTCACAAGTGTGAGGGTGGATTTTTGGCTAGGCAAGTAGAAACAAGGTTGACAAAATGTGCAGGTTTTAAACAAGTAATTTAATTATTCATTAGATACAAAATGCTGACTGCTAAGCATACACTAAAGTTGATGACATGCAGTGCTTAAAATGAATTACCCATTTCTCTTTTCATTTATTAAGTATGCATTGATTATGTCGACAGCCACAAGCTGTTATGTGCTATTTTTAATTTTCTTACATTATATTTATAATGTGAATGCGCTATCCAAATTATTACAATTATTATTTTAACAAGTATTATTTTGGGGAAAGCTACAATGACTACAGTTATCAAAACAAGAAGCATACCACTCTCCAATTCGAATTGTCCTTAATGCAATTTATAGATGACTGATTTTCATATCATTCATCAAATCATGATGAGAGTTTTATCCAGTTTTTTATATTTCAAACAGCGCCGCTGTTGCTGTGTATGGTGCAGTCAATGGATCTGTAGTCAAAACCTCATAACCGTTGACCGCGTAGTTTTGTAAAGTTCAGTCCAGTTGTCAGACACATTATCCAGCCAAACATACTTTGAAAGACGCGGTAACAAGCATAGTCAACATCTAAAAAGTTGATTTGTCCAAAGCACCAATGCTCTTGGTCGCAGTTTTTCACGACAGATCTAAGGAACTATTTACGTTTATGTCGTCTGTCCATTAGATAAGCCCAATACGAAATAATCTGAACAGATCCCTCTCTACGCCTTTTCCTCTGATTTTTGAGTTCACGAGTTTATGTTGTCAGATGTGTTTGGACAGGCTTGTTAAATGAATTTTGGGATTTCACCCAAAACTTTTGAGCTATGATTTTTTTTTCTTGTTACAAAGCCTTTTTAACACTGAGGCAATAGGTGGCACCAGTGAACCATTGTTACGCTAGTGACAATTATTAAAATGACGCAGTCAGTACGGTAAATTAAACCTGACGTTAACAAAATATGTTCTCTAATGTCAAGTTGTAACATGTGGCAATATCTGTTTAGATTTTATATTGGACTTAAATTAAAAGAGGGACAGCGAGTATTTCTGAACATTAGTAGAAAGGATACTACTTGATATATTAAACACTACTTACAATGCATACATAACACAACTTCGTGAAATAATAACTGTTATATGATATAGCAGATCAATTTTATCATTATATTCCTGCGTCCTAGGCAAGGCCCTATTCCGCAACCACAAATTCATTACGTCACAGCTCGTCCCTTGCCTGCAACCCCCCCCCACACACACACACCCCAGTGTTCCTCGCGCCCGCCTGCGCCCTGTTCTGAAGCTAAGCTAGTAGTAGCTACCTAGCTACAGAAGCTAATCACCTCGAGACTGACGGCGGAGTAGTGACAAGAAGATGGCGGAGTGAGTGGGTTGCGCTTTGAAGGAAAGCAGCGACCCTTGATTACCTTAAAATATTATACAGAGGAAAATACATCGACATTTTTAAATTCAACGGAAATTTGACGAACGAAGAATATTGCCCCTCTCGTTGAGGTGGTTCAAGTAGATTATCGAACTGGGCTTCGCCGTTCCGCTGGTGTCCTTTCGATAGCTCGACGCTAGCGGGCTACTGTAGCTAGCGCGTTAGCTACCCAAGGCACACTGGGCGACGCACAAACAAGACACTTATTGCGAGTGTTTTCAGAAGAATTCTGTTGCCCTATTCGTGAAATGAGTTGATTTTATTTTTAAAGATTTATCAGGATTTTTTATTAGCTAACTAGCGAATAGCAAAAACAAATTCTGTTGGCTAGTTAGCTAACGTTAGATTGTTTCAAGTAGCGTACATCGCCCACGACCACAACGGAGGACTGTATGTTCTGATAACGAACTGGCCGAATAGGGGAATTGACGGAGCAATCCCATAGAATCCTATTTTAAACTGATCGGGGTTGCTCGTGATTTCAAGGATATGGCAAGCAGTAGCGGCTCTAAAGCCGAATTCATTGTCGGTGGAAAATACAAGCTTGTCAGAAAAATTGGATCTGGATCATTTGGTGATATATACTTGGCAATCAACATTACAAATGGAGAGGTAATTAACATAACGTTTTCATACGGCTGTGTAACTGTTGACTGTGGTAAACAGCCAAGCTGATTCACCGAGATTGTACGGATAGTTAGCACCAACTATCCTTGTTAGCTAACATTAGCTACGTCGTTAGCCATCATAGCCAACTATATTCAATGATTGTTAACACGTTAGCCTAGCAACCGTGGCTATTTGAAGGTATTTGTACATGTTTACTAACTTGCTGGTTATTTCGTTTCACAGGAGGTAGCTGTAAAATTGGAATCTCAGAAAGCCAGACATCCTCAACTGTTATATGAAAGTAAGCTGTACAAAATCTTACAGGGAGGAGTTGGAATCCCGCACATAAGGTAACATTTTTCAATTCCTAACATTTCCAAATTTGTTTTTGAAATCAGTTTTTGCTATGTGAAACGATGGTAATATACGTGTGCAGTATTTTTCCCTTTATATTTTGTCTAGACACAGGTATTCTAGTTTACTTTTCCGTATGCCCGCTGTAACAAGCAGCACGCTAGCTTGTTAGCAGGCATTCGCTAACTAGTTTATCGCGTTCATGTCACTTTTTGTCCTTTCACGTAAAAAACACTTCATATGCTTTTAAGTTTATTAGGACGACCAATCCTCTGATACATATAAATTTTTTATAAAATGTGTTCACTGTATCACTTAACATGAAAAAAATCAGGCCGCGAACAAATCGGTGGTTGGAAATGGCCGCCGCTCTTTTGTTGTGTTTGTTCCAACATGTCTTCCTTCCATGTTAGAAAATGGCGGCTCAGCACCAGCGAAAACAGCTCTCTGGCTGTAGTGGTTTTGTATTTCAAGGTGACTTCAACTCAAATTATACATACTGTATATTGCCAAACCCTTGATGTGAGGTTTTATTGATTACATGGGCATATGATGAGTTGGACGTGGGTAATGCTTTAGTTAACTTGCCTTGGATTTTTGTTGAGACAAGGCTATACGTTGAATGTGCATACTTTTAACGTTGTGATTTTAAACAGCACCAGGACAAATGAGAACCATGATTTGAGGGTTTTATCTGGTGAAACAATAGAATGCTCTTTTGGAGGAGTGATTGTTTACAAGTGCTGTATTTTCAGGTCTATTTGACTTTAGTATCTATAAGCATAATCAGTCATTTATCAAATGTGGTGTCTATTATGACATTCTGTCCGACCAGATCAGATCTGTCCCATCCAAAGTTTAAGTTAATGTTTTTCAAGTGATAATGGAGTTCAAAGGGTGCAGCAGTTTCTGGGGATAGTTTGGTCAACAAATTTTGTACAAATTGTCAGTTTGAAAAGTTTGAAAAACAGACAATCAAATTGGAGTATGTCTGATATTCAACAGAAGTTGTGTGTAAATATGGCATAAGTTTCTATAATCGTTATGTGCTACTAAGGCAACACACATTTTGCTGCTTGTTCAGTAATATGAGTAACATTTTAAGAAAAAACAATTCACTTAAATTGGCAGGCACCCAGGAGCAATTGGGTACCTTGACTGAGGCCATGGTCAGTGACATTTTCCACCTTGCATCCTCTGGGATTCAAACCAGCAACCTGGCCCAACACTGTAACTGCTAGGCTACCTGTTAACCCATGTACATATGTGGCTGAAGAGGTTGTGAACAGTTTCAATCAGGTGTTGTAGTGTTCTGTGGGTGCAGTCAATGCTATTTAATTTATTGCCAGAAGGTCGAAGTGGGTAAGGGCTAAGGTGATTATAATCTGTCAACTTTCTTGTTATAAAACGCACTAGGTTTTTTTGTGCATAGAGATTTAGAAGTTTCCATCTAACAAGTTGAATGATTTTCCCTTATCCATCATGTGAAGGCTTAGCCCTTGAGGCTGTGATTGAGATTAGAATAATCCCTTTGCTACCTGCACAGTGAGCTAGTGCCAATATCTCGTTATATTGAGTTAGATTGATGAGTGTTGGATAAACATAGATGACGCTTCTGTTGCAAGCCTTGAACTCTAGAACTGCAACTCTAGAACTTGCCAACAGGTAAGACCCATTGTGTTTGGATGTCCAGTCATGGATATGCCCATCCCTTTGCTGCTGGCAGGGTGTCGAGGTTGTCAATTTTCATGACTGGTAATCAGCTGTCTTTCTAGTAGAGACTGGGTTTTTCCTGACATGGTTTACTTGTTCTTCTTCGGAACCTCAAAGACAATTTCAGGTTTTGATGGCCGGTGAATGGTCGACAGGCTGTATAGTGCTGTTCATTTGTTTTGTCTTTGGGAAGGTTGTTACTCAAGGATGATGCATGATGATTAAAAGAACTCATGGGACTTTGTCAAAACATGAATAACCTGTTGAACAAGCACCTACTCTCCTATTGCCTGTAGCAATTGTAGGGGTGCACATGTTGTATTCAACAAACAGAAGTCTTATGCTCTCTCCCTTGGTTCCTAGAAGGTTTTGAAGATCTGCTCTCTTTCAATTCCATCTTAAAATGCCAGACCTTTCGGATAATGTGTATTTTGATTTCCTTAATTTAGTCTCTTTTTTTTATTGAATAAGCTAGGGTTTTTACTGCGTATTTATTGTTTGAACATTGGTGTCTGTCTCTGTTAAAGAGGAAATGAATGTCTTGCAAAGGGCCTGTAGTTTCCTGTAATGTTTTTGTCTGAGTGGTTTTTGTACAATCTTTATTGTGCTTGGATTGTAATATATTGTGGTCTGAAATGTAGCCTAGACCAGTGTTTTTCATCTTGCACTGTGACAATATAATATAATGTATTATATAATGGTTCACACCTTGAAACCCCCCTCCAGGTCAAGCACTCAATCCCTGTGAAAATGGAACATGTGACTACAGCTATAAACAGCATGCATTTTCAAACTGCTGCTGAACTGACGTTTTCAAGATTGTTTTCGGGATCACTTAAAAAAAATTTTCCTGTTTATTTTTTAGAGGTCTGCGCAATACCTACCTGTAGAAGTTGGGGCTTCTCAAGTGACTGGTGCTTGTGAATTAAAATGATGTGGTGTTTGCTATTATAGTCTGTTATGCAGAATGCCATGTCATCATGATCTTACAGACATTGCGGTATGATGGATTTTACTCAGTTTAAATTTTATTGTTCTCTATAAGTATTACTAATACTCTGAATGATTCTATCACATTAGAATAAGAAGTTATTATTCAGTGTGCTGGGGGGGACAATATATCCAGTGTAATTGTCCTTTAATAGCTAATCTGGCACTGTTCTTGTGGGATCTTTTCTGGCTATCCCAGAATATTGAGTTGACGTGAATGCAGCTGGGACAGTGTCAGTTGTGCAGGGTAGCATGAAACAGCAGCGCAGCTGTTAGTGTTGGGGGTAAAGGTTCTATGTGCATCGTTGGTTGCATTTGAGTGATATTGTCGCACTGTGTAGAGCACTGAGACATTTAAACAACCATCATTGGCCTCAGTAGTCTTGCTTTTGGGTCAAAGTTTAAAGATCCTGAGAAACTCTGATCTGAAATTCAATATCCAGGAGTAATCTTTTGTTTTCTCTTGTATTTTTAACTGACAGTCAATCAAGGTAGCACCCCAACGGTAAACTTGCAATATAATGACACTTCTTTGAAATCCAGGGCCTGCTATAAAATATGGAGGATGTTACAGGATTGGATTGCATACTATTAATAGAGCTGTATGGAGTTTGTCAGCTTAGTACCCCTTTTTATCAGCAGTATCACAAAAATTCCTAGGAATCTTCACCCCATTATATTTAAGGAATTGCAATGTTAGTAGTCACTGAAATGAGTCCATATATGTAAAAAAAAAAATATATATATATATATATATATATATATATATAGTTGTAGACTTGGCAAATCTGTCCTTAGTTATATTGCTGAACTGTATTTAAAAATGTATTTGGATAATATGAACCTTCAGGCTTGGAATTGCAGAGGACTTCTTGACATATACAATATGTAGGTGCCAATAGGGTAGTTATTACGATTCTTGAAGTTTTATGATTGCAGTTCAATATTGCAATGTAGGCCTGCTGCTTCTATTACGCCATGCTAAACAGATAAATTATACTAACAAAGAAAATATTCTGCCAAAAGCATTGGATGCTAGTAATGAAATTGTCAATCATTTCCATAAAACATTCCAAATGTTATTGCTTGTCAGTGCTTCACTATCAACTTTGTCTGGGTTACATTGGAAGGGGAATCCATTAATAATGTATTGCTTGGTGATTTAATAATGTATGCATATGCAATACCAGTCAAGTTTGGACATACCTACTCATTCAAGGGTATTTATTGTTTTGCATATTTCACATTGTAGAATAATAGTAAAGACATCAAAATAATGTTGTAACATAGACTTGTTGTAACTAAACCAAAAACGTGTCAGACATATCCAAATGCCTTAATATTTAATATTCTTCAAAGTAGCCACCCTTTGCTGGTATGTGTGCCTTGAATTCTAAATGTTTCTAGCAAAGCAGCCCCACACAAACGCGCCTCCTCTGCATTTCATGGTGGGAACCGCACATGTTGATCATCCGTTCACTCACGCTGTGTCTCAAAGATGCAGTGGTTGGAACCAAAAATCTCTATTTTGGACTCAAGCCAAAGAACAGAATTCCACCAATCTTATTTCCATTTCATGTGCGTATTGGCACATGCAAGTTTTCTTATTGGTGTCCTTCAGTAATGATTTCTTTGCAGCAATTTGACCATGAAGGCCTGATTCATGTTGTCTCCTCTGAACAGTTGATGTTGACATGTGTGAGTTAAACTTAGAAGTATTTATTTGGGCTGTAATATAATGTGCAGTTTGTCTTATTTCTGATGCTGGTAAATTTAATGAACTTGGCCTCTGCAGTGGTGGTAGCTCTTGGTCTTCCTTTCTTGTGGTGGTCCTCATGAGAGCTGCTTTCATCATTGCACTTGGTTTTTAAAATTATTTGGATATTGCGTTTATTATTTGTATGGTCTTCTATCCAGCGCTGACCTTTACAGAGATACGATTCATTTATTATAATGCACATAAACTGTGTGGTTGTTTCACCTAGAAATGTATGATCTTCAAGTCGTTTTGGGTAGAAGTGTCTGCTGATTGACTTAAATGTAAAAATGTGAATGTAAGGAATTATGAACTTTCTTGAAGTCTTCCTTATTGACTAACCTTGTCTTAAAGTACTGAAAGAACTAAGTTGTTTCTCTTTGCTAATTTGAGTTGTTCTTGCTATAATATTGGCTACTACAGTACATGCATTATGTTGGTCTTCTGTATACCAACCCTACATTGTTACACCCCAGCTGATTGGTTTAAACGCATTAAGAAGGAAATAAATTCCACAATAATTCCAAATAAGCTTTTAACAAGGCATGCCTGTTAATTGAAATGCATTCCAGGTGACAACCTCAGGAAGCTTGTTGAGAGAAGCAAAGAGTGAAAACCTGCCAAGGCGGAATGAATGGGGGCCTACTTGTTCTACTTGCTGTTTTTTGTGATTTGGTTCAAAACATAAACGCATACTAACAAAAAACATTTTCGATTTGATAATTGATTTTAATTTTGGCAAAATAAATATAGCAATATATCGTTGTATCAATTTATCTTTCCCCAATGCCCAATAAATCTAGTGTTTTGTGGTCACAATTCTGGATATGCATGCAGCTTTTGTGCATGAATGCTGATGAGTGGTCATTGATCAACAAAGCACAGACACAATTTTTATGCAGACAGTTCATTACAATAACATAAGCCTGTGTTTAAAAACCAAAGCGAATGAGAATGATAAATTACAAATGACAGCACCATGTATGTATGTAGTTGATTAAAGCTACATACCTCACATGGTTTATAATTGTAGTTTTTCCTGTTTTGTCTTTTGAAGATTGGCTGAAACCAGTCTTTTTATCGGTCTTCTGCATTCTACCACAATACTTTGGCCACCGTTTGTTTGCTGTTACGTGTGTGCTTGAGATTTTGGAACTGTTTGGTTTGTTCAGTGTACATTTGCTTTGCTGCCGTCATTTGCAGTCTTGTGAAATAGTGTTGTTGACCAACAACACCCATAGCTAATTCTGTAATCAAGATCTGTCAGAGCAACAAAATGGCAGTGTGGACTCTTGCAGTATGTCGTTCCCCTACAATACCTCTTTGTTTGGCTGAATGTTAGACAAGATGGTTGCCTGGCGACTGCTGGCCTGGCAGTGCCCCGGGGAGGTGTTGGAAGTGCCTCTGACCTCTAATTGCAGAGCCATGAGGATTAAACACTATGACTCTTTAACTAGGTCCGGGCCAACCTGAAAAATGAAATTACTCTGTTAATGATAGATGAGGCCTACCCCTGTAAGAGTCCAGTGGTTTTGTTGAGGTATTGCTGGCTCCATGCTTTTTGACCATCGAATTGTGGTCATTTTTGAATAAAGCCATGTTTCTGGAACAACATCGTGGAGCTATATTTCTCATGTTTTTTCCTCTGGTATTGAAATTTGTTCTTGTGTTATGTATTTACAAAGTTTTACCTAAGAAAATTATCATACCATGTATTATGGTTTAGTATGAATGTTTACATGGCTTGTGTGATCTTGCAGGTGGTATGGCCAAGAAAAGGACTACAATGTCCTAGTGATGGACCTTCTGGGACCCAGTCTGGAAGACCTCTTCAACTTCTGCTCGCGCAGGTTCACGATGAAAACTGTACTAATGCTTGCGGACCAGGTAAGACCTTGGATTATTCACATGTTCCCTATCTTGCACAGCTTCTTCGACTAACTTTAGTCTGGTCCTCTTTCTTTTTGACGATCACCACTTAACTCATTGTAGTTGCCGAAGGAAGTATTGTACATTGCAAAACATTCTCATGAATGTTCGAAATGGAATTGCCAGACCCCTGTGATTATTTTCCAGGTCTTATGTTAATGGATCATTTTCACCCCACAGATGATCAGCAGAATCGAATATGTGCATACAAAGAACTTCATTCACAGAGATATCAAGCCAGACAACTTTTTAATGGGTATTGGCCGTCACTGTAACAAGGTAAGCTTTCAGCATTTATACCCTCGTAAGATGCAGTAAGCGAACTCAATCTCTTGGACCCATTTATGGTATTGTTTTATACCCTATGATATGAAATGATGCAAGTAGCTCATTGTTGATATTATCTTGTTTTATCATTGTTGGTTGTTTTCAATTATTGTTTTGTGGAAAATATTGATTATCTAATCCTCAATGAGGCAAATCTTGTGATTCTTTTCTTTGTATAGGCTACATGTCCTGGTAATGGACATTTTCAAGGCTAATTGTTTGTGGTTGGTTTAGTCCACTTGTTAAGTGGATGGAATTGTTTTGTTAAAAAAAATCATATTTAGGTATTTATATGATCAGGTAATACAGGCCCTCTTTGGTTTCTTAAACAAAACACTTGTTGTAGATCTGTAAGATCTTAGGCAGCTCTTGTAGGACTACAGAAAGTTTCTGCATGATGTGTAATCCCATTTATTCTTTCCCCTTGCAGAAAATAATTTAACGGCGTTTTGTGTGATTCTTTTTTCATAAAAATACTGTATCTCAAGTTGCCTGATTTGTATTTTGTTTTAAAATAACTCACTATTTTGAGCCTTGCAGACAGGCAACATTTGGCAAAGTTAAAGCATGATGCGTGTTTTAACACAAACCTGACCACATGAGCTGTGGCGGTCGTTAGCATTGCGTGATATGAACTCATCAGTGTCAGACTAGTCTAATCAACAAAAAAAAGCAGTACCTTTTGGGTATTCGAGCATTGAAGCCTGTATTACCATTTTTGGCAGTGCTGTTTGGAATAAGTGTTTACCATTGTGTGTCTGTGTGAATGCCAGCCTCAAGCTTCTTTTTTTACATACACATGAAATTGTCACTTTGTTTTTTACTAAACTCCACCAACATTGTAAATGGTGCACATACAATCCTTGTTGACGGCAAGCTCCGACACCCATGTCTGAAGTCTTGCGCATGGTGTGCACTGAACTCAATGGACGGGAAGACTGGCATAGCAGTAGCTTTTGCGAACCCCACTCTATCCTCTTGATGTTGAAATCAACTGCCTTTCTCTTGAACTCACTATGCCTTCTGCTTTCAACCTGCTCTTTTACAATGGTGCTTATCTATCCCTTAGCTTATGCACCAAATGGTGGTCGCCTTTAATTCAGGAAGTGTGTTGATAAAATAGTCTATTTGGACATGGCTCCATTTGTGAAAATAAATCTTAACATTTTGCTAACATAGTGTTAGCACTAATTTAACTGTAAACCCCTTCCCTGCCAAATACATTGCATGTGTACACTGCACCAAACAACAGCCTTTCCCTGTTTTGGAGAGTGATACTCAGCTTGGCATCATTGTAAACTAGCCTAATTGCTTGTTTTGTTGCTTTGTCCTGGGCTGCTCTATAGATACCCTTTAAGCAAGAGCCAATATTACAAAGGCTTTCCTGTCATGCGTCTTTCGCAGCTGTACTAAATCTACTGTATGTATTGATGACTCAATGCAGATTAATTCATGCTTCTTTCTTGTATTGCATGCTTTTTCTCTCTGTTTTGGGCTGTAGAGCTGCTCATTGCCAGATTGGGCTTTTCCAAAGTTTGCCAAAGTATTCTACCCTCTTCCTTACTGAAGGTGTCCACCGTTTCAAAGCCATCAGGATAAAAACAAAATGACATGTATTTGACCCATACCTTCCTCTGATTTTTCAAGGAAGTGGTGGGGTAGTTTGAGTTGGGTGGCTGTGTTTAAAAACTACTTTTTCACAATAAATTAGTGCCCGTTTTAGGGAATGGCCCTAATTATTTGCCTTCTCTTTAACCCTAGTTGTGCCAATAAGTCAACTACATTTTGTGTTCTGCACTTAGGCAGACGGTTGCTCCATTCTTGTAGAATGATTATTGTAAAAATCACTTCTACTGAGTGGCACTGCTAGCGTTAAATGCTGCAATATCAAAAAGCCACTGCAAAGTCAAAAAAGAGAAACAGGCTTGGAAATATGTATATTAAAAAAACAGGGATTTGGCAGTTATATTGTCTTCAGTTCTGCCTCTATAACTGAAACTATGGCACTGTGGACTGCATATCCTGCAGGACCCAACCCCCCGCCCAATCTGCCTAGTCTAAACACTGGCTTGCATCTAAGCCCAGTCTGACTCCTAGGAAGTCCTCCCATAGTCAGACTCTGATTTTAGCTCATATGCTTGCTGGTGGACGAAGGATGGCCTTGGGCTTTCTCTTCCCCTCCCCTTCTCCTCCCTCTACTCCCGTTCTTTTTCTGAGCCTTGGTGTTGCCTGTCTGCGCTGGCCTTGTGGGGTTGTCAGCAATACTGTTTGATGCACTGCACCCTCTATTGTTTGTTCAGTGTTTAGAATCTCCAGTGGGGAAGAGGAAAAGAAGCTTGGCTGTTAGTTCTTCTCAGGACCCATCTTTCTCAGGATTAAACCAGGTCTGAAACTACAACCGCCTCAATACTCCCCCAAATTGTTTTATTTTTTTCTTTCACCCATTCAGAAACAGGACTACTTTCATTTCATGAATTTGGTCAATTTACAAACTCTGTATTGGCATTAAACCAGACACACATGCTAAACCGATCTAGAGATTAACACCTAATCCAGATTGCAGGCATGGATTTGTGTTTAGGTGGAGGAAGGACATTGTAACTAGTAGTGGAAGATGCTGTTGAATTCTCTTGGGTTGGAGTTTTTAAATGAATTTATTGACCTTCTCGAATCTTGTCAAACCGCTAACTAGGCCAGTTCAATTTTTTGGTGCTTTTCTTTCTCCAGAGCTGTTCCTCAAGTTGTTTTTTAATCTCTTGCTTTCGCAAATTGTCTCCTGGGTTTTAGGATATGTCAACATGTCAGTCAATATCTTCTGAGTGCCATGTCCATTTGACATGACCATGTTGGTAAAAATTGAGGTGAGATCACAGGGCAATTTTATACTGTTTGCTCAGCAGTGCTGTAGCTGTTTGGTATTCATGACTTGAACACTGGCATTACAGGGAAGGAAAAATTGGGCCATGTGGCTTTAAAAACCGTGCTGTGGTGATACTCCTTGGTTGGAGAGCAACTGGCAATGTGGCAGCCATTGAGTTTTTCTGAACCAACTGCCTGCCTGTTGCCAGAGACAGTGCTGCTGACATCACAGCCTGGCTGGCCAACTGTTGGCCTGAAGCCAGATGTACAATAAGCCGGAAAAAAGTGTTTGGAAATGCAGGGCCTTGACAAGCCAGAATTGGGGGGGCAGGCACAGTGCATGGCATACGGGTGTGGTTAGGTTATGTGTGCTCACAGATTAACAGACTTGCAGCTTCTACAAAATTGTTCCATTTTTGTTTTTCACTGTGCAAGAAAAGTAGGTTCTTCTTTAAAGCTGCACTAGGTAGGATTTTTTTCAGGAAAAAGGTTTTGTCTATTTCTCATTATTCAAACTTCATTCTCTATCGGGCATTAGGGCGGGAACCGCTTTCTGACCGGTGAGTAATTGCAAAATGCTGTAATTTTTTACTGAAAAAATCCTACCTAGTGCAGCTTTAAGTCTAATCAGAGACGGGGGACGATTTGAGACAGCATTTTCTTTATCTTTTTCTCCACCTTTAGTCTTATTAAATATAAACATATTGGACTAATAACTGCTATGGCTTTGCATAGGCTACCCAATACTGTCGTTTTTCTCATTTTGCTCCTGATGGAACCGACAACCTTGTTTCTAATACAGTTGGGACGCTTTGTAAAATGTAAAGAAAAACAGAATGCAGTGATGTACAAATCATTTAAACCCTATATTCAATAGAATATAGTACTAAGACAACATATCAAATGTTGAATCTGAGAGATGTTATTGTTTCTTCAAAAATGTGTACCCACTTGGAATTTGATGCCAGCAACACATTTCAAAAAAGATGGGACAGGGACAACAAAAGACTGGAAAAGTTGTGTAATGCAAAAGAAATCTGGTGGAACATCTCAACTAATTAGGTTAATTGGCAACAGGTCAGTAACATGATTGGGTGTCATCAAAGAGCATCCCAGAGAGGATGAGTCTTTCAGAAGTAAAGATTTACTGAGGGTTCACCACTCCGTGAAAGACTGTGCTGGCAAATAGGGCAACAATTTAATAATGTTTCTCAATGTAAAATTCGAAAGAGTTTGGGGATCTCATCATCTACGCTACATAATATCATAAAAATATTCTGAGAATCCGGAGAAATCTGTACGCAAGGGGCAATGCCGAAAACCAATATTGGATGGCCGTGAACTTTGAGCCCTCAGGCGCGAAAAAGGGGTTCTACTTCGCCTTCAGGTTTCTGCTACTTGTGGCCCTTGTTTTGTGTTTATTGTTTTTGCCCAATTCCCTTTTTTGCCATGATTCAGTTTTGGGGTTTTCCTTGTTTTCACTTTTTAAATTTTTTTTGTGGAAACAATTAGGTGAATGCTGTTGAGGTCCGAGAGAAAAGGAAATACTCTTTTTGTGGGTAGAGATCTATTCATTCAAAAGTTAACCAACGTTCTCTTGAAAGATATTTGTTTCTGTAGCATGTGATTACTTTGCTAAATAAATGGCAACTTAAGTTACTGAAATTACCATGATGTTTCTGTCAGGTAGGCCTTTAAGCTGCTTGGTCGTTAACAATTTTGTGATTTAGGAAAAGCCTTTCCATTTTAATCATGGCTAATTGCTACACAGTACTGTCTTACCTGCTTTGTTTTGCAGGTTGATTTGTTAGGTTGGGCATATGAAGGCAATTTAATTGCTTTTTAAATGGATAACATTATGGTTACAAGGTAATGGTATGTTAAATTAGATTGTACTATGGACACATTCAAAGCAATCTAGTAACTCAGAATGTAAGACCTGGAACCCACGTGTAGCCTGTTGAAAGTAGTTGGCCTGTCAGATACTTAACCATCAGAGCTATTGAGGTTCAGGTGTTCCGCAGGTCGTTAGGGGAGGGTTGCGCTGCTCTATTTTAAACGGCTAGACTTGGTGACTCGGTCTTCTAACCCAGTAATTTGTTTGCAAGGTGGGACTTTCCAAGTGGAAAGAGACTTCAGAAGGATGATCACATGACCAAAATGCTTCTTTTTAATTTGCGTGGCTAAGACCCACAGAAATTTTACCAGGTGAATGTTGATAACCTATTGCGGCCTAGTTGTCAAGCATGAGTCTGTGTACTTTGTCTCTGTATAACTGCCTCTGCTTCTGCCCTGCTTCCCCCCCCCTTCTGCTGAAAAAGGCAAAAGGCATCGGCTGTAATGGGTTGCGCAAGCAAGTCCACAAGGAAGTTTCTTTTTTTTTTAACTCCTTGGGAAATTATTTTAAATGCATTTCCGTAGTTCTTTAACCACAATGTGCAACTGTATGAAACAGGCTGAATTTGATGTTTCATTTACATTTGCAAAAACTTTTGTCGAAAAATAATTATATTAAGATATAGTTGATCAGTTTGCTAATTCAAATTGATGAGAGGTGCTGCTGATTATTTTTTTAGCGGAGTGGTCGGCCAAGGCTTGGAGTGGTGGTGTGGTACAACTACACATCTTGTGCAATTCACAGATGTTAATCCTTCCACTATATTACAGATATAGCAACATGTGCCTTGGAGGGAGACCGATTCAGCATGGGGTTTAAGGACACGTCCCCTTTAACTTCCTTTGTCCGAATGCGAGTCATTGCAAATACATGTTAGATACTATGGAATTAGAGAGAAAAGGTGGGTAAAATTGTTGGACTAAACAATAGAAACGTGCAGAACATGTTTATAGATGTGTAAAAGCAGTAAAATCTTTTGTCAGGAGAAAATAACTCGGAAGATTTTTGCATCCACAGCCATGTCCACAATAAGTTAGTATTTCAGATAAGTCAGAGTAATTAGTACTAAATATACAAAACCATCTGCCTAGTTTTTCATGTGCCACCCAGTTACGGCGTGGGTGTCTATACCAAAAATCTCTCTGTTCAGAACCGATCAATTAAGTTCATGGCCTGCTTGAATTAGATGAGTTGTGTATTTGGACCAGAGTTCCAATTAAGCTACCTTTTTGCTGATTGTTCAAAAGAAACTACATTTTGGCAATACATTTTTGTCTGTGTCCATTATGAATCGCTCCAGGGAGTGCTTAAATTGTGTAACATATATTTTTCATATTGACAAAACACATACTTGCTTCACATTACTTCAAGATTGAGACCTAGGTGAAGTCAGTGAATGTTCAGATCTCTTGCTGGGGCTTTGTGCTGGCATTTTTTAGGAGCACAATCAAATTAAGGTAGTTTTAATTCTCTAGGGCTGATAATTAACCACAACAATTATGGACATTAACAGCAACATGAAAGCATACTGGGCATTAATATGTAGTCCACAGGGCCTCCAACCTTTTCTGGGATGAGAGCTACTAAAAATTAAAGCATGTTGCAAGCTACGCTTGTTTTGGCATTAATTTAGGTCCATTCTTTCCCTGTAACTTTTCCCTCAGGCTTTATTGAACAAGAAAGTACTACACTATTTTCACTTTAAATTTACCCGGTCAAGGATTAAGAAACTACTCTAAAGAGGGGCCTGTACAATCTGTTAGATTTAAATGAAATGGGTGTCTATTTCAATGATTCAAAAACTTTTTCATGATGGTCCAAGGTTCGCTATTTATTGTCCATTAAAATCTGGCACTTTCGCTGCGCTTGTAGCAAAAGTGTACCTACTACTGCTTCTGCTGTTTTGTACAAGTAAGTCTCAATGATGTTCTGTTTGTGGTGCAGCAGATATACTGTATATTTGCTGCACTGACGTAACGTTTGCACACAAGCAAGCTCCTATTTATCGATCAAACACGTGCACCGTAGACAGGGAGCGCATTAGCCACATGCTGAAAACTAATTTGCCAGATAACGAATTCAAGTCAATAGTGTCTACACATGGGTGGGATCATTTCATTGATGTTGTTGATTTGATAATAGCTGGAAGCCTGCAGTGTCTGGAAATGTTTTATTTTGTTTTTGTTTCTGCGGCGGGTCATGTGGCCTGCATGTACTTCAGATGGTGTCAATGATTGACACAGATGCTTTCTTCGTATGGCGCTTTCTAAAAAGCGCTGCTACTAAGATCGCGCACCTTTTTAGTTGCATATGTGAGTTTACTCTGTTAATGCATCTTCGCTTTTCTGTTTCCGCTCTACAGGTTTATGGAAGCTCTGTCTCGTTTTATATGGTGAACGTTGGAATATGCAATTTAGGGTGGCTGCTGGTCTTGCTCTGTTGTATTTATAGATTTTTAAAATGTCCACTCTGTCTGCGATAGTTTTGTTATTGAACACAAGCAGAATGTAGACGGGGAAATGAGCTAATGAGTAATGTGAAAAAGTGAGTGTTAGTTCAAGCTGATTAGTTGGTTGCAGAACTACCTTTTCTCCTGACCAGTGGTTTTAGGTAAATGCATCCAAATAGAATTTCACAGTTGGTCTAGCAAATCTTCTTGACACGAGGAAATCAAGTTTGAATCCTTGGTAGAGCTATGCAAGCCGAGGCACGGCTCTGTGGATCCATTTCAGTACAACTGCAGCCACAGTTCTCTACTGCCACAGTGAAAAACGAGGCTCTCTGGGAGACTGGACCCAGCAGTTGTGTATGGGCAGTGGGGTTTGCCTTTGGTTGTGACCCTGGTTGTTTTCCTGATCCTTCTATTACATGGCCAATATTGTTTTCATGTAGAAGAATCGAGGGCTTTAAGGATAGCTGCTCGTCTAGTCAAATTGTGCACCTGGCAGGAAATTGGGAGGATAGATTCATGGTCTCGTTCAGCGGCAGCCTCCATTTTGTGCATCGTTCCTTCCCCTGAATCAGGATATCTCTAAAATGTCAGATGTTTCTTCCCCTCCCATTTCAGTTGTTCCTCATCGACTTTGGTCTGGCCAAAAAATACCGGGACAACAGGACACGACAGCACATACCCTACAGAGAAGACAAAAATCTCACAGGCACAGCTCGCTATGCCAGCATCAATGCACACCTGGGCATCGAGCAGAGGTAAGAGCCCACCAACCAGTGATGACAGACATCTATTTCAGCCTTCCCTGTAAATAACTCCCTATTGTACATACTAAACAATGAGTGATTAGTTTCCTAGGCCATAATATTAATTAGAATAAACTCGATCCCTATGTTTTGTTCAGGTGACTATTTTTCAAACGTTGTCAGCCTACCATTCACCTGTTGGATAGAAGCAAATTTGTGGAAATACCATGAATAGAACAGACAGATACTTTAATGGGGATGCCTGTTCTTTTCCTGCTACTTTCAAGTTAATCCTATCCTATAGGGATCATACAGGTCAATCCATTCAGGTGTTTCGCTTTTGAAGAAACACCCCAAGCCTATGCTTCTGCTTTGTATGCAGAGTGGCATTGTAAGGATTTATTCTCATGATGGCAGAACTGCACTCGTTGGTAACTGTAGAATATAGCCACCACTAACTGTTGCTCTTTCCATTGACAAACTATCTGCTATTATTCTAGCCCATTTTCTAACATTCTACTCCATGTCATGCCCCTGCGAGTCAGAGCTTCCTGCCAGTGTTAAATGCCAACATCATTCTATGATGAGAATGAGCTTGAGGATAACTGATGCTTTAATCCTGCTCGCGCCTTACAGAATGACATTCCCCCGGCCCTCTACATGGCTGCATGTCTGAATGTAAAAAATCCTCAGGTGCCCATTAAAATTAGCCCCATGGTTGCTTTGGTCATTGTTGTTTATTTTCGTAGATGATATGCTTGGACATGAAGTTTGGTACTGTTATTTTGAAAAGGGCCATATATCTGCAGTGGCAGTGCAATGATTGTTTTCACCATATTTACCTGCCAGTGTTGTGGTTAGTTGCGATATTCACCTATGGATTCATTTTAATGTAGAATTTATAATTTCCTTGTTGCTAGGAAGCAACAGTCAGTTAATTGGTATTTGTGAGAAAGCAGGAGGGGTGGCGTTGCTTTCTGTGAGGGAAGATTTCTCAGTTATGCCTGTGTATTTCTAAAGATGAGCATTTTAACATTGCCTGTTCGCAAGCCTTCACACTACTGGAAAATATACGTAATACCCGATCTAAAGGTATTGGCATGTCAGTGCTGTCTAAGCTTTTCCAAGAATGCACAGATTATTTTACAAGTTCAGTGGATTTACAAACACACTACCAAACAAGTTAAATATTACAGTCTCTTCCCCTGTCCAATAGCCACAGGGCGCTTCTCATTGGAATATTGCTAACCATGGCATAAAGCAGGAATTTGACCTTATTACATTGGGTGACACACCAGCTTTTATGCATCTTTAGGTATTTTCAAAGAACTAATAATTCTAGGAAGTTGTTTTCTCCAATGTTTTGGTGTAGTCCTGGGGAATTCCTTCTGATGTGAATACTGACTGGAAGAATTGCAGAAATTCCGGTCTCTTTTGCAATGACACAAAGTACAAGGAGTGGGTGTAAAGAATGAGCTGCTCAGAATTCTGGTACTCTCTATGTAGCCAATTCCCAATCTGGTTATGTGTATTTCCCTGTTCCTTTTGATATATCAGTATGTTACAGCGACAAATGGTTGCATTATGTTTCATAATGAACATTGCCCTGCTAGATTTTAACTGTGCTTCCCTTGTCAGGCGTTTTATTGATGCTCGTTCATTTAATCTGAAGCATTCAATTTAGAGATGAAAAGTCCAGCCGTGCCCCAGAACCCAAATATGTGAAGTATCAGATAAATATTGGCTTCTGTTGAAACACCTCAAAGGGAGAGACACTCCGCCCCCTTGGCATCTCATAATTCAAGTGAATTATTCAAAGACACAGCCTGCCTGGCTTTTACCAGTGAAATGGTGTGTCACTGGTCTGGGATTAAGCACGGTATGCTGAACATCAGCCATTACAAAGGGCATTGCAACAAATGGAAAATGCTCCACTGTTGGTCCTGCTGTGATGTACATACTGAATGGCAAATGTCTTTCTTTCCCAGTCGCCGAGATGACATGGAGTCGCTAGGATACGTCCTGATGTACTTCAACAGAACCAGCCTGCCCTGGCAGGGACTAAAGGTAGGCCAGGCAGGTACTCTAGGGCTCCCAGTCCATTACATGGGGGGTTCATTGCTCACCAACTCCCATGACATTCTCAGTTTGTCTTCCATGCCTCTGCCAACAGAGATTTTTCCACTTCCACTTCTTTTAAAAGCAACTGCTGATAGTCAGCTGCGTCCGTAACTGATTTACCCAAATCGTGGCTGAATTCTATTCTGTCAGTTAAAGTCACTGTCCTGTATACAGTATTGGAGATGTTCCCCTACAGCTTCTGGAACTGCATGTCGTAACATCTGTACCGGGTGCTTGGCAGGTCCATTAGTAGCAACTAGTATATAATCTCTAGCTGCAGCCAAGTGTGCTGGCCAGTATTATGCAACATCTTCCTTTTCTTTAGAGCGACACGGCTTAAACAGGAAACACAAAAGGCCTGTGGCCTGTCCTACTGTAACTACATGGAACAGCAGCATGCGTGTGCTATTGAATAAATCTCAAGTCCTCAGCTAGATGTTGGTGTCTACCTACAGAATCAAGTTTTTATATCCATACAGCCCCACATACCCAGCTGTGTGTTAGAAAGCACTATATACACGTGCATAGTTCATCATTAGTAGAATACAGCTAGGACTCTTAACTTCCTCAAATGTCCCAGTATTTCCCATACGTGGCTGTTTCACAGTGCTGTGTTTTTGTCTGCACCTCCATTCGTGCATGGTGACAGTTTGCAATGGGTAGTGTTAAACTGTGGTGCACAACATTTTCATTTCTCGCCCACATGTTCCACAGGCTGCCACAAAGAAACAGAAGTACGAGAAGATTAGCGAGAAGAAGATGTCCACTCCAGTCGAGGTGTTGTGTAAGGTAAGTGAAACCATTGAAGATCATCTGGGAAACCTGTCGCATGGTTGTAAATGGATGAACGCCGTGACATGTTGGGACACGAGTTTTACCCCCTGGGCCAGAAAGGTATCCTACCGTTCAGAAGTTTGGGGTCACTTAGGAATTTCCTTGTTTTCGAAAGTTAAAATGACATCAAATTGATCAGAAATACAGTAGAGATTGTTAATGTTGTAAATGACTAGCTTGAAATGGCTGATTTTGATTGAAATATCTACAAAGGCATACAGAGGCCCATTATCAGCAACCACCAGTTCAGTGTTCCAATGGCATGTTGTTTGCTAATCCAAGTTTATCATTTTTAAAGGCTGTGATCATTAGAAAACCCTTTTGTAATTGTTAGCACAGCTGAAAACTGTTATGCTGATTAAAAAAGCAATAAAACTGGCCTAAACTAGTGGATTATCTGGATCATCAGCAATTCAGGGTTTGATTTCAGGCTCAAAATGTCAAGAAACAAAACTTTCTTCTGAAACTTGTCAGTGTATTCATGTTCTGAGAAATGAAGGCTATTCCATTTCAGAAATTGTGCTTTGGGGTGCTTTGGTGGTGGTTAGAAGATTTGTACAGGGTAAACAGGATCTTGAAGAAGGAAGGCTATCACTCCATATTGCAACACCATGCCATACCCTGTGGACGGCACTTGTTTGGTGCCAATTTCCTTTCACAACAGGACAATGACCCAAAGCACAGCTCCAAACTATACAAGAACTATTTAGGAAAGAAGCAGTCAGCTGGTATTCTGTCTATAATGGAGTGGCCAGCACAGTCCCTGGACCTCAAACTTATTGAGCTGTTGTGGGAGCAGCTTGAGCGTGTGGTATGTAAGAAGTGCCAATCCAACATGTGGGAGGTGCTTCAGGAAGCATGGGGTGAAATCTCTTCAGATTACCTCAACAAATTGTCAACTAGAATGCCAAATGTCTGCAAGGCTGGTATTGCTGCAAATGGAGTTTGAAGGACACTATTATTTCAATTAAAAATCATTATTTCTGGCCATGTCAATGATTATTTCCTATTCATTTTGTTGTATTTCCTGGTCAAACTCATTTCATGTATGTTTTCATGGAAAACAAGGCCATTTCTAAGTGACCCCAAACTTTTGAACAGTAGTATAGATGCTTACTATGGAAGTCAAAAGATTACTGGAGTTGACGGGGGGGCCACATCAGCCTGTGAACTACATGGCGGTCGAAGGAGCTCTAAAGGCTGCCTGGTTGCGTCCAAGGCCAGGGATGGTTGTTGCCTGGAGGCGATAATCTAATCCGGTCTTTAAATAGTGGCTGTTATGCAGGGCCTTGAAACTAAAAGCATGTGAGCCATTGCTCATTAAAAGACTAAGTAGCTGGCTGAGACGCTGCACACTCAGGCCACAGCCTTACAGCTCTTTAGTGACTGCTGTCATGTCACATTTTACCATTTAGTACCTGCCCCCTTTGTGTGTGTTTTTAGTCTGTGTTAAAGTCAGTTAGCCTGGCCGTTGGACATGGGTTTGTAGATAACGTTGTGTATGTTCCGTTTTTCCCTAGGGTTTCCCAGCAGAGTTTGCCATGTACCTAAACTACTGTCGTGGGCTGCGGTTTGAGGAGGCGCCAGACTACATGTACCTGCGTCAGCTGTTTCGTATTCTCTTCAGGTGGTAGTCATATTCCTTCCTTGCCAAAACACCAAAAGCATGTCGCAATGTCATTTTATCTCGCTATCAAGAAACAAAAGGCAGAAAAACAATCTGGTGATTGTATTTCATGTAAAGCATATGAAAACCAAAAGGTGTTTGGAACAGACTGTACTTGAAGTTAGAAGTTATTCATGGAACAAAAAGCCGGATGTGTAAACAGATATTGGCCTATGTTTTGTATTAAGTTGTGCCTGCTTTGAATCCCCCAACATGAAATCAGTGTTTTTGGGAAGAGTGAAGTGCTAGGGAACATAGAGCTCAGTGTGACCACTTGTCTGAATGTGTCTGTTTGTCCAGGACCCTGAACCACCAGTATGACTACACGTTTGACTGGACCATGCTGAAGCAGAAAGCAGCCCAGCAGGCCGCATCCTCAGGGGGACAGGGGCAACAGGCACAAACCCCCACAGGCAAGCAAACTGACAAACCCAAGAGTAACATGAAAGGTTAGTAGCAAAAAGCCAAGCGACGTTTGGAGTGCAAAAATGAAGACACCAATTGCTTTCATTTTCGTTCCCCCTTCAAAGTGGTTAAAAATACAAGGAAAAAGTGGATTTGGAACATTCTCTCCCACCAGTTTAAGGAGACAAAAACCTAAAAAAGAAGTGTTAGTTCGAGGAGGCCCCCAAAACATAAAGATACATTCAATTGGTCTGTCTTGCAGATGCAAAGACGTCCTTGGGAAATTTGACTACTAACTTTGTACCCAAATGTCTTTATTCTTCTCTGGGACAAAGGGGTGGCTTTACAGTCTTCAGTGGATGTTAAAATCATAGTGATTTCCCTCTTTTGAATTAACCCCTTCTCTAAATGGGATGTACGATTGACTCTTGATTTCTCGCAATCACTGTTCCTGGATCTAACACTTGTTAATCTTTATTGGAACGTTCAAATACTTGGATGAGTGGGTGTGAGATTCTAACCAAACACTAACAATGGGATCATCCATCATATTGGTGCCGTGGTGATAAATGGCTGTCTGGTTTTCTTGTGTGTTTTAGTGTTCATGTGATGTGACTCTTGAATGACCTCTTTTAATTCCAGTCTCCCCCCTCCCTCTCGTAGAGGGTATCCCGGGTGCCCAGGGTTGATGGCGGAGGAGTCAACCCAATTTTTCAAAAAACCTGAAGAAGTTTTCATCAGGTGATGACTAGGATTTCCACAGGGATTAGGCAGTAGCCCATTTAGATTTGTAATCTCTGGCATGAAATTGCGGGGCTCGTCTTTTTGGATGTCATCCACCTGACCTGTGTTTGTATGACGAGGCACGCTTACACCAAGTCAACGCCAACCCCATATTTCTTAAAAGCACCGCTGAGGTGTTTTTCTTTGCCCCCACCACATCTTAAACTACGCCTGTCACATTGGCCCAAACTCCACTGCCCACATACACCATGTGTTAATCTGCACTGTGCATGGAGGACTTTAACCACGCCCCGCCATCCTTCCCTGTGTATTAGTCCATATTTACCAGCCTGGTTGCGGAGGCTTAGGCAGGGCTGAATTAAGCCCTCAGTACACAATGGGAATCATCCGCGCTGTGTGGATTAAGTATTTGTTATAAGACCAGAATGTTTTGGGGTTGAGTGCAGGTTGATTAGAGTAAAAGAAGGCCCATGTATGTTGGCGGCGTGACACGGCTGCCTTCCCTGACGGGGCTCAGTGTATCAGTCCTGCTCCTCCCCAGCATGCCAGCCCCTGTGACTCCAGCAGATTGGACTTTCTTCTGCTCCATTTTGTTTGGCTGTCGTGTGTTTGGTCTAATCCTGCCCCAAATAAGGCTTCTTGTGGCTTATGTTTACAGCAGATATTTAGATATGCTCTTTTTTTTTAAATAGATTTTCTCTCAGTGATGTCAGGCCAATCCTTTCCTGACCCTCGCCTTGCAGGACTAATGACAGTGCTGTGTCTACACTCTGCTTAGAAGAGCTTTGAAATCCATTAAATATGAAAAAGAAATCAAAGCATGAGGACACACTCTGTGCCCCTCTCCCCCTCTTTGAAGGCACATCCTACGTGATGGCAGTGAACAAGTGCCGTGAAGAGAGGCTAGTTATAAATAGGATTTGCTGATGACGTGGTATGGGTCTAATCCTTTGTGTACTCCGTGTCTGTTTTAGTACGTAGACTCCATCCTCACAGTGGCCTACAGCATGGTTGAGCTCTGCTTATGTGCTTTACCTACAGGGGTGGGGAGATTTTTCTCACAGACTGATCCCAAAAGCACCTTAGTAAATGGACTCCATGCTCACAATCCCCATTCCCCCTCTTGTGTTGTTTTGAGGTAGTATAGCGAAGTATAGAAGAGGACATAGATTTGTAGGTATGTCGATAGAGTTTCATTCTCTGGTTCCTGCTGTACCTTTTACAATTACACTGCCAGGGAATTAAGGGTGCTGAGTACCCACAGCAAGGAATTTTAATAGCCATGCTCTGGCGTATTGAAGCTTGAAACAGCTTGCTGGTTTCTTGGATACCAATTTGACTTGGCCACTCGGTTGGCCTAGTAACAATGGAAACATTGTTAATGGCAGTTTGTTTCAGTCTTCCTTGTGTATTGCCCAATCGCCTCATTCTATTCTATTTGTTTAGAGCAAGCCAAGTTGACATAATCAGGCAAACAAGTAGCTAAAGCTCAAAAGCAAACTTTATTAACACAGCCTGTACTCTGCTAAATATTTACTCTGCTCATCACTTGGTAATTTAATGTCCGTGTAGGGCCTCAATGTCATCGTCTTATTTCTGGGATGTCTCCTAAAGGGGATTTGCTATATTGGAAGAGGCTCAATCTATTAATAGCTTGCATGTGGAGAAATTAGTTGCCCTTTCACCCCTGTGACTGACACTTGTCTGTTACGTCAGCTGGCCCCTCTACTCCCACGAAACACCGAACGGCAGGATCCTCTTTCAGATGGGAGTGGTGGATGGGTTTCTTCATGAAATTGCTCGTTCACATTGAGCAGCAGTTTGAGACTGTCATGTTTAGTTCAGACCCAGTACTTTTGGTTGTTTGTCCAGCGGGTTAAATGCTCTTCAGACGTCCTCCCATGCCTGCAGCAAAACTAGCTTGCCTTTGAGTCAAACCGCATTGGAGGGAACTGCTGTAGTGGAAGATGACACAATGCTTCTCACATCACTAAGGTCTGATGGTCATGTCCAGACTTGAGTTACTCCCATCCAAACTTGTTGGCTAAGCCTTAGAAAGTAACATCGATGGGCAAATGTGTGTTTGAGATAAACAAGATTTTAGGAGCCTGTAAGAACGATTTGGGATTTTTCACTTTCAGGATTCCCCGATTTTGTTGCGCCCTTGTTTCTCTCCTGTGGCTTGGCAACTCTCTAAAGGCCAGCTGTCACATCAATGAGCTCCTTGGGTGTGGCCATGAAGAGGGACTGCGTGTCATTGGCTAATGTCTATCTGTAAAGGTTACCTTCCACTGTGCTGAAGCATGAAGAGTTTGGCTTAGTGGGGCCAGTTCTCTACTTGTCTTTGGATGTATTGATAAGCTAGTTTTGTTTTTATCTTGGTTTACCTCGGTTCTTCCAAATGGTTGTATTGATAAGCTGCATCTGTTCCTCCGTATGCTTTGCTCTTGTCTTTCTGTCCCCCTTCTGACCCCGGGACACCACACAGCTGTTGTCCCTTGGCTGGTTGTGAAACTCTTAGTGTGGTGGTGGATGTCTTCATTACAGGAGGCTCAGTGTAAAGGCTCCATAAATGTTTGATTCCCCCTCTCAGGCTCTATGCTGCAGCGGGTTCCAGCTTTGCTGCAGAGCGGGACTGATGACTGGGCGCTTTTTTATTACAGGGCTGGAAAACCGCCGTGACTTACTTGGCCTTGTTGATAGCAGTCGCTCAACCCTTTTTGATAAAGATAGCCTGCTGTTCTACTTCATGCGTAACCTATGGCTTCTGTGTCTTTGTCTCCATCTCTTGTCGTTTCTCTTGCAGGTTTCTGAGCAGTAAGACAATGAAATGAAGCAGAGCAGAATGGCCGTTGCAGGATTTGCCTTCCAATCACACCCCGGCATCCAGGATCAAGTTCACCAGAACCTGCCAGGCATTGTGGGCAACCCTCTTTTCCTGTTAAAGAACTTTCGTTCCATATATTATATATGTAATCGCTCTATATAGATACCATGCTCTGCATATATCTATATATTGGTATGTATATACTATATCCACACAGAAAGCAGGCTTGGTATGGAATTTTTCAAAGCTGTAGCCTTCTCTATTGTCCTGTCCCTGAAGATTTTTTTTTTTTCTTCAAAACTGAAAACTAAGAAATGGTTGGCTCACTGAGGATGTAATTGTGCACATGCCAATACTTTCCCCTTGATACCTTCTCCCTCTGAGCGGCTGCTTGGGTGCCTGCCTCGCCTCATGGTCGCCTGTCAGAGCAGCAATTTCCCCCTTTCCCCTCAGTCACAGAGAGTGGCATGATGACACGACAGTCAGATTGAACATTTGAAACAACCATTTTCCTCTTCCTTACCCCCCCCCCTTCATTCTCGAGCAAAATGAAAGGTGTAAACTGAAACTGTTTCCTTTGTCATGAATGAATCCTGGGTATTTACTAAGCATACATTGGATTTATTTTTGTTTCTTTTCATAAAGGTAATTAAGATTCTGCCTGCTGATATGTGCTAGAAGAGCTTCTAATGTGAAGATGAAAACAATTCTAGTGACTACTAGGTTTCTCTTTAGAACGCTGCGTTAACTACATTGTACTTGGTATTCTGAAATCTCAACCAATAAACAAGATGAACTCCACGAAAGCATATTCATTATAAATTAGGCACCTCTTGAATAAACCTGTTTGTAAATTGCTTAAAAGAAAATGATGCATCAATTAACTTTTTTTTGGAGATGTTAATGTCTATCGACAAATGTAACCTTTTTTGAGATTGATTTAATTCCTACTATGGGTGGCCTCGATGTTCGTTTATGAGACAAACATGCTCACTCCATCCACCCTTCCCGTTATCATTTTTATATTCATATATACACTTTTTTTTTTATCAGAACTTACTTTCTCTCCATTTTATAGAGTTGTCTTTCCCTGTATTGAATTGATCATTTTGGGGAAAGGGTGTTTTTGTTGCTTCCTCCTGCGGTGAAGCAGATCCTCTTGTAAAATACTCTGGGACTTTCTCTCTGCAACTAAATTTCGCTGCTACTTAGAGTAGCAACCTTTTCCTTATTTTTGTTCCTTTTTTATTGCGAAGAAAGTTTTGGAGGGTTTGTTTTCTATATACTTTGAGTCTTGTAAGGCAAGAATAATTTGGATTTATCTCAGCCTTTAGTCACAACAGATGCACACCAGTAACTTGGCTGTTTGTCTCCCTCCTTATTATCCTCCTGACCCAGCTTTAGCTATTTTACAGCTGGACATTCTATAAAAGTGTAATTTATTCCCTTTTAGCATGTCAGAATAAATTAAATGACTTGTCAGAACCACTGTCCCAGTGTCTGTAATTTAAAGGAATCAGACTGCCTTAGGCCTGGATAATGTTATGGCTGTAAACTTTTATTTTTTTTATTTTTCATTTGCTTGTCTTTACACATTACCTGTAAACTACCACACAACCCAAGTATTGTGAGCATTTGGAAACTTGATACATTGACGGAATTAGGGATAGATGAGATACTTTGGTCAAAATGTCACATGCAAAGAATTTGTCGAACAGTATGATTGCTTCAGACAAAGGGAACAATTGTGGAAATGGTCTAAAAAGTTATTGCTGTAATTTAGACCAAAGCAGTCCCAGTGGAATGATATTGTTGGGGTGGTGGGTAGACGTAGGTGCTTGTGGTGGTGTTTTGAAAAAAAATCTTCCAGGATTTATATCTGTAAATATTAAAATGGCTTCAAATGGCTGTTGTGGAAAATGGTTAATTATCTACAGCTCAACTCCTTGTGAAACTGGTGAAAACAATGAAGAAACAGGCCTGGCTGCAAGTCTTCTGTCTGGGACTCACTATGCCTGAACCTGCATTTGTAGGACAATAGTAAAAGGTGTCAAACTGGTCCGCTGGACAAATGTGAGAATTACACAATGGGTTTATGGACCAAATGCTGTGCAACGGAAGGTATACCCCTGCTCCACCCTGCAGTGGCATGGAAATGTAGTATTCCAAGTAAAAATAATTGTGCCTACCTCCCCTTCCTCTGCTAGATGTCATTGTTTAGAGCGTTTGCATTGTCCTGTGTAGTCATTTACCTCTGGACGTCGTTCTTGTCCCATTCTTAGTCAACCGGGTTATGTATTCCAGAGCCGACTAGACAATAACTTGCCAACGTTAGGTGTTTTTACAAAATTATGTCTCTATAGCACACTGGACAATACTTGTTGGCAAGTTTAATTTATGTTGTGTGAATGCCTGAGTGTACTGGTGCATCCTGAGTCCTACAGGGACTTGTGTGATCAGGGAGTTGTCAAATGTGACACTAGATTCCAAGCTGCAGTAGAGTGCTTCTAGGCCTGGCTGGAGTGGGGGATGGGGATGGGGTTTTTTCTAGGGCGCGAGAGGAGGTCCTTCAGACAAATCCTTCTCCAGGATGACAACAACCGCATGGGCTGCTGCAGGATAAATGAGGCCTGGTTGTCTTGCCATCTATTGTGAGGTCAACACGTGGAAAGTAGCTCTTTGCTGAGAAAGTGGGAGGCCCCAGACAACTCTTCTGGCTGAACAAAAGGGATGACCATGTCTGGAAACAAGGCCTCGACTGAATTGTACGCTAAGTATTTTAAGTCATTTTTGACCTTTTTAGAAGGTAAAATATCACTAGTATTCCATTTTAACCTTTCATTTTTCGCCCACTGAAGCGTGTGATCCCGATGGCTTCCAAAAGGGGCGTATTTAAAGTAAATTGTGTATTCATAAAACTAAATCTCATGATTTATTAATCTGTAATATGGGATACCTAACTACCTCAGCTCCTCTGTAGGCTCAGGGCAGAGGAGTGGCCTTGACCTAGGCAGATTAAGTGTGGTGGTGTCACGTGCTGATCTGGCTCCCCCTCTGCTTCTCCCTGGCTGCTTGCTAAGGCTGCCACTGCAGTGTAATGTAATCCCTATGTTATACTAAACCCTGGCTCTTTGTCCGGCCTTGTCCTCTCTTATCCTTTTGCTCCCACTACAAACCAGGCAGGCAGTGGCACTGGTCACAAAACAAAGAATGTCTGCATGTGGGAGCAAGAAATTGGAATGAGCTATTCTTCAGAAGGCCTGAAATTCTTGAAAAAGTACTCTTCACAGGTTCTGTATGAGTTTAACCAACTAATTGAAGGACTATATTGTCTTGTCCTAGTTACTTGATTTTGTTTGTAATGTTCTTAACCCACATAATGCAATCTGCTGCAAAGTGCCTCCAATAGGCTATATAAAATGGAAGAGAACTTTATGAATCTGACTTTGAGAGATGAAAACAACATAACCTGAAGTTCCTGAATGTATTCGAGCACGGCCAATCCCACCCAGCATAGAATGTTCCTGAGCCGTTCCCTAAAGATTCTCAGTTATTAGAAAAATAACTTTCACACAATGTTCTGAGAATATTGTGGGAGAGTATTTTTTATTAAGAACAAAAAGAGAACCTTTGCAGAACGTTGATAGTTTGGTATGGCAGAATCACATCTGTTAGTTCTTAGTGAATTAACGTTCTGGGAGTGCTTTAGGGACGTTATATCTATGGATTATTAAGGGAACAAGGAAATCAATGTCAGTGTATGTTTATGTAGAGGTAAGTGCACTAAATTTTCTAACTAACTAATTTGAAAAAAATATTTTTTAAATATTTTATTGCAATTTTGAAAGACCGTCATGTGACGCCTCTGTCACCATAACAACAGTTCAGAGTAACGGAGAGGTGCCAGCACTTTAGCTAGTTGCTAATACTAAAATATTTATAGGTAATGAAGAATAAAACAATCATACTAAACTCCAATGCATTTTCGTAGATACATGTAATAGGGTAGTAGGCTATAGTCATTTTTATATTGTGAATGAAGTATATTTTTTGTAGCATGTTCTTCATACCATATTTGGCTGCTGGCTTAAGCTTAAAATAACGTTTTTAGCATTTTTGTTTTCATGGAAATGGAATTACGTCTGATATCATCTTACTATAGCTCTCCAGATCTATTTTCAAAAAATTAATTTGAGTATTTTGAAATGGATGGGAAATTATTTGATTTACTAAATTACCACTACACTTGGTAATGCAGTTGTACTAAATTACCACTACATAGCTATGTGTAATAATCGCATTTTAAGTAAAATAATTGAGTTCTTGAAATTAAATACTCAAGGTAGGTATAAAACATTCCTAAAACATTCTCAATCCCGCATTGAAAACCTTTATTAATAAAAGTTTTCAAAGTTAAATACTTCTTTAAAACATTGTGTTTTGGGAGCAGCTGGATCATTTAAATTAGGTGGTCAAGTAACCGGTGTGCACCTTTTATCTGTTCAAATTCTGTTGTCCATCTCTACTTCACAGTCTGGCAGTGCCCTAACCGGCCCTAACAGAGTATGCCCCACGTTACCTATGACAGAGGCCGCGCCTTAATGTTGCGTCCGTGAGAAACTGCACAAGAGCGTTGTGGATGGAGCCGAAGTATCAGGTTTCCATCTGTCGTATTCTTGTTAGCAGGTTGACTGCAGAACATTGAAGTTAATACATAAGATTTACACTTCACAAGGCAGAACACAAAGGTACGTTTATAAACATGCCAACGTAACCACACCACTTTGCTTTTCTCCAAGCGGAATTTCAATAAATGGTCAACATTTCTGCCTCGTTTTATTATGTTTTTGTTGATTATAGGCTGCTGTTTATTTTCTATGCATCTATAGTGGCGCCCGAGAAATGTCTCACTGCTGTATTGCAGAACTCCTAACCAAATCTGAAAGGTCCCCCACCACAGTAACATCATAGTTCTACATTCTCTTTGACCGACACACTCAAAAAGTGTTATTGTGTATTGGTGTGAAACAAAGTCACCTCAGATTTGTTTTTCATCATTTTCTTCATCAGATTTTGGGTGGCCTGAGTCTTTTTCACGGTTGTCCTTTGTGGTTTGCTCTGTAGGTTTCCTTTCTGATCCTTGTATAACATATGTACTGCAGGTACTTTAAAGTGGGTCTTATGCAAGTGGGAATATAGACCGCATTCTAACATTGTCATTATGAATTATGACATATTTCATGCAGTAGAGAGGCCCCACCCAACCCCCTTCCCGTATGTCTCTGTCCTGGGATCTAGTGGAGATAAAGGGGGATGGTGGGAGGAGTGAACTGGCACAGTTGATGTAAAGGCTTTTTATCAATGAGGGGAGGCTATAAAAAGATATTTGCCCCAGGGGGGAGCCCCCTCTCTCTGCTCCAGTGGTGTAAATACTCAGCAGCCCTTACTGGAGCATTCGACAGATCATCGGAGAGGAGAATTATGTTACGTTTCTTCAAATGTATGTCGTTTCTAGCTTGTCCACAAATAACCTAGAAACGATGTCTGGGTTTAAAAGCCATTTCACCTCAGTCTGGCTGTTTTTATTACTGGACATATGGTAGGGTTATTGTAGACAACATACAAAAAACAATATGAACTGAAAGTGTGATCTCGGCTGGTTGCATTAAATCAATTTCTACTCCCTGAACTCTGTGCTGGAATCTGTCAAACAATATGGGGAACACCCAGTATCTATCCTGCACCTGGGCAAATACAATGATGTGAGGGAGCAGCGGGCTTCGCTGATTCACCGCAGAGACATGGCCTAGCTGGTGGCCTAGTTGGTGGCCTGGTGCAGTCAAAACAACGTGGCTCTCGAAGGACAAACTTGACTTGGTGATTGACTACTGGAAACTCCCCCTACCTCTTTGAGATTGCAAAGAAATCTAGTCCCAGTCATACCTGGTTTGTCTTTACGGTTCAGTTTTAGAGTTCATCCTCGTCTCCTGCACGCAGTTTGTGTCAGCGTCTGCTGACTGCACGGGTGAACACATCCAGCGGACCACAGAAAGGGTCATCGGACGCCACCTGCCCTTCATCAAGGTCCTGCATTACTCCAGGGAAAGGAAGTGAGCAGGAAGGATCATCGTTGACCCTCCCCAGTACATCATTGTTCTCAAAGAATCCTTTCCACCTGAACAGTTTCTTTCTTTGTCCTGTAGTGCTCAGCAACCAGCCGTGTGCTCCGCAGAGACTGACTGTTTAAATTTACTGCTCATATCTTGGATGTTCATTAGCTGTTAAATACAACTGCGTGTCAACTATGTGTAGATTTGTTTTATTCTGTCCCTATATGTTGTCCCAGACTAACAGCACCGTTACACCATTCGGATTAAGTGTTCATGTAAGCAAATAAAAATGATTGATTCACCTATCAGGGAGGGTAGGGGCTGGTTAGGCACAATGGTCAGTTGCCTTTTCATTCTCCACTTTTGTATCAGCTTTTCCTGTCCATGACTCCTGGGCCTAGGAAATACAGGTTCTCAGAGAAGGAGTTGAGCTGGGCCACACCCAACTGAAGGTGTGTTGTGTGTCGGCTTAATCAGACGGTAAGCGAAATGTGCCTGCGTGTGTGAATGTGTTTGTGCACCATTTACTGCTTAATCTGCCCATCCCTTCCTGTGAGTAATCAGCACATAGAGTTTCAGTAGAAGATTCCCTCTAGGCCTATAGGATTTGCACCTAACAGGTTGTTGCCACCTCCCCTTTAAAAGTAAGGGGGCAGATAAACCAGACCAACTTGTCCTGATAACATGTAATGTAAAAGAGATATAGTTTCACCAGTTTATAGTATTTGAATACTCATTCATAGGTGGAAACATGCTATGCTCCTTTAGTGTAAATTTACATTTTAGACATTAATCAGATGGTCTCATCCTGTCTTACAGTTAGTGTACTATGGGCAAACTTTGGAGCCTAGTGAGTTAACTGAACTGTAATATACATCATGGTTGACAGTGAATCTGAGAAATGCTAATACTTCAGTCCATGGAAGCAAAGTTCAGACAAGGAATTCAACTAGTGTTGTCTAACTACTACCATATGTACAGTATCGGTTAATGGTTTGAGTACTTGATAATTCTGCTGATTATAGTAGTTCAATTCATACTGCTCGTGTTGTCTTTGTCTATCTACAATACTGCATTTATTCTCCACTGCAATTTAGATCCATACACCCATACACAGACAAGCTCATAAAGAGCAATTCAAGTCAATCGATTCCAACAATGAATGTGTTTATTTACTGCTGCGAAGTACACTACAAATAACCTTCTCCATGTCCTTCCTGGAATTGAGGACCTCAAGACTGCAAAGCAACACAGTAGTGAATTCCAGGGCCAAACGTGACCAAGAGCTTACGGTTTTGGCCTCCCATCAGACCTGTCCTCCCCTCCCCCCACACCACCAGCTCCTTTGGGGAATGGGCTTCCACAGTTGGTTGGATGAGTGAATGTTAAAGGGCCAACGTCTCTCTCTCAGCCGGCCTTCCTATTCTTATGCCTCTCCGCCCCCATCTGCTGTGAAGACCCTCTTCCACGTGCCTGGAAGCTGGCAGGAGCAGAACAAGGGAAGGGAACATTTAACACGGGTCTGTCTTGTACTTTAAGAGAGACCCCTGCTCAGATCAATGCCCACACAGTATATTATGCATAGTAGACTCTGGATAGAGGAATAGCGTCTGTTGTGCACTGAAGATCTTTAATTGTATTTACCCATCTATTTCTTTGACGAGTCACTGGGAATTTGCTTCCTGTGTAACTGAAGACGTTTGCTTATGACAACACATTGAAGGTATGAAAGTAATTTTACGTCAAAACATTCTCGTCACAATTTTTCTCTTACCCAAATAAGGGTGTGTATGCTTTTGTTTCACATATATATTTCCTATAGGCACGTTTGTTCAAGTAAGCAGTTGGAGCGGTTATATTATATATATATATATATACACATATATATACACACACACACAAAAGTGATATTGACTTTTCTCTCGAAGGAGATATATTTGTTTAAAAGAAAAATTATTTCTACTAGAGTCTAACAATGGAAACAGCATCCTGTTTGTGGTACGTTCTCCCTTTAATACTAGACAAGGCTACAATACACCACACGCATGCCTATACATTATAACCACTGCTCCAACCATATGTGAACAGGAATAGTTTTTTTAAGGCTCCAACTATTTTGATCTACAATGAGTCATCTGATGTAGCACATGTAACATGATGGCCTACCCAAAGCTCAAGTATGGAAGTGGCTCAACTCTGACCTCTTGTGGTGAAGATTTTGGCAACATTTTGGCGTTTATATGGGTTTATATCCACATACAGGGAGCTCTGTTTTCATAAAATGAGTGGCAATATGTCTAGAATGAGACTTGGGTATTTCCAGCAAGTTTTGACGATGCAGTGTTGTTATTATGATGAATTGCAGACAGACAAAAAAATCTGTAAATGCTGACATTTATTGAGCACAGTGGAAAGATTGCCTCATAATTGCTAATGTATATAACATAGGACTTAACATAGATCTTCTGACAGTAAAATTAGCACAAAAAGGATTTTATTCATTTAAATAGTCCAGACGAGCTATGGATTATAATACGAAGTAACATCTGTTTTATTAATTGCCCTTAACCAGTCATTCAATTGTCATGTGAAATTTCGTCACATTCTGTGAAACATATAACATTATAAACAGATTATATTACTATCCTGGATCTATGTCGTCAAGCCCCACCCCCAAGAACAGTATTTCCAGGAATCCCCCTTGTGATTGCCCAAGGGATTCCTGGGAAAACTGGACCCCGGGAGCAAGGAAAAGGCCAGGGCAATGCAGTGCATTCACTGAGGAGGAGGAAGGGGTGAATTTCATATCAATCACACCAGCAACTAGTGGTTATTACAAACGTTTCCAGCGAGATCTTTCATGGAGATATGTGATCTGTGTCCAGACCGAGTAGACAGAGGGAGGTGTGGCACCAGTCATGGGGCCCATCTGTCCCTAATATATTGAACGCAGATGTCCATGACAATGGCGTCCATGTTGTTCTTCATGATGATAAGGCAGAGGGAAACAGTGCCCCTCCTGTCAGCCAGCCCTCCCGGCTGTAGCAGCGCCCCCCTCCCGAGCTACAGTGCTTCATCTCAGACTCCCAGTTGACCAGAGATGCAGCACTGCACCTGGGGCCTGAGGACCAAGTAATGGACCTACACCGCAGTGTACCTACACCAGCGCTCTGGCACGCCCATCCAGTCACACCTTACCTGTCCTCTCTTCACGTGACTAAATAAAGGCTCATATTGACTAAGACGTTTGATGGCATTTCGATCTTGTTCGTTGGTTTCTTGCTTGAGAGTCCAACGCCGACTGACCTGTAGATAAAAAGAGCAACAGAGGATTCTTTGAGTGCTTTCACCAAACCACATGAAGCGTACGTGTTCAGCTGTCTTTCCTACTGGGAGTCTGTGAGAGAGGTGATACCATGAATATAGGCTGCCTGGCGGTGTGTTGTGGAAGGTGGGCACTGCTCAACGTCATATAGGGGAACAGGAAATGATTTTGACCCTTGCCGGCCTGCATATTTACACTGCTCCTTCCTGTCCCTCTGCCCTCAGCTCCCCACTCCCACTTGCATTCCTCCCTGTAGCACTGCTTAATTCCCACAACCCATCCCACACTATTTCACCCATCTAGCCACCCTGCTCAGTAACTATCTGTTACTCCATCCCTCACTGCATCAGATTTGGTACTGGGCATGGTTTGGGATATCTGTATCTTTGAGGGTTGTTAGCCACGTTGGATTGTGGCCTCAGACAGTTTTAATCAGTAGTAGGCTGCTGAGAGATGCTGTCATTCTCACGATAGGTGTGTGGGTTTTTGCTTTGGTCCTGCACACACTTCTCACAGTGAACACAGAGGATGTGTTGCCAGAAACATGGCCCAACCTGAAGCCCTAACTATAGGAAACCCAGTCACACAGCAAACAAACCCTTACCAGAAGTTCCCTCTTTTCCTCTGCTCTCAGTATCCTATTTCTCCTCTTCATTGTACAACAAGGATTCGTCTCTCAGCTATGCGTCTCATCCCCTTGGCTCTGAAGTCTCTCACTGGGTCACTGTAACTGTATTAATGTTTGTTAGCCTTTCTCCCAGTCCTTTTTTTAATAAAAACTCTGCTAAAATCTCCTTGAGGAACAGATCGATGCTGTTCACTTAGAATTTACACTGGCTTATTCATTCTCAAACAATAAGTTAATTTAATTAAATATTGTAAGATTGTAATATTTTAACTAATATGTTAAAGCAGGACACTTCAATGGAGACTGGTTGTCTGTTTCTGCGTGGTGACAGGGGGGCGGTTTCAGGAGTCATGGTTATCTGGGTTCACAGGGGGACACTGACCCTCTGCTGGGCCTCTGGGAGTCATTCGGCCCATGACACCTCAGGACGAAGCCAGGCAAGCAGGCTGAGGCTTAAGGCCTTAGCGAGAGCTGAGCGCTTAACTGGGCATGATAATAGCCTGGGACAGTGACAGGCTCACTGGGAGGTCCTGCCTCCCCACATTAGGACTCAGCCATCATGAAGAAAAGGAGGATGAGGAAGGGGGTGAGGAAAGGTGAAGGATGAAGGAACACTAAAACTCACATCTGAATTATAGTAACTTATTTAGTGATTCTGATTGGTTGGAGAAAAAAAAGTCAACAAGAGCCATAATTGAATTAGACTAAGGAAGACACTGTTGGGAGGCCTAGTTGAATTAGAGTAAGGAAGACACTGTTGGAAGGCCTAGTTGAATTAGACTAAGGAAGACACTGTTGGGAGGCCTAGTTGAATTAGAGTAAGGAAGACACTGTTGGAAGGCCTAGTTGAATTAGAGTAAGGAAGACACTGTTGGAAGGCCTAGGGAGGTCCAGAGCTCTGAGCTGTTTCCTCTGGTGCAAACATACTGCTGGGGTGTGTGCTGGGGTGTGAATCCAATCAAATGCTCTTTCTGCAACTGTCTCCTCAATCCTTTAATCACTTTCCTGTCTAATAAAGCATAAAATGCATAAAAATGTCAACAAGGACACACTACCGGTAAATTCCATTGAATGCAAAGTGAGGTTGTGGATTGCTGAGGATGGGAAGGACTCAGACAAATGACCTTGGACCTGTTATCATGTGACACACAGCCGACCCCACAGTGTTAGACTTTGTTGTTGACAGAGTTCCTATTGGGACATTTTCAGTGTATGGACAGGACTCTGCTGAGCATCACTCAGCAAGCAGATCTTATCCCGACCTCATATAAACATGCGACTAACGATGATCTTTTAACTTTGACCCAGGAATGAGGGACTCCATCAAAGCGCAAGAAGGCTAATGCCACGTGGTGTCAATGTTCGATCTCTGCGGAGGAATAAGTCAGTGTGACTGGGTTGAAAGCATGTGAAACTCACATACAGGTCACAGCTGATGTGCTGCTGATTGGTTCAGTCTGTCTCGGGAGGCCTCTGTTGTTTACCCCACACTGCAACAGGAAAGAGAAAGAAGAGAACAGAACAGCTAAACACCAGTCCCAGCAGACAGACGTCTACAATCTACAAGGCTTCGCACACAGGAAGTGGATGCTTTATACCAGAGGTTGTGTCCAGCTCTGTTTGGCTAAGGCCTGTAGAGAAATTGACTAGCTCAGTGATAATGTTCATGTTAATGATGATGACACGCAAAGAGCCATGCTTGATGTTGTTTACACAGACAGACTCCGTAATGACGCTTCCAAAAGCTGATGATGAAGTCTGTTTAGCAGTGCAATAAATCTCCCGTAATCTAATTTAAGGACTTTTCAGTTTACTTTCAAAAGGGAAAGCAAAACAAAAGAATTGAAGAAAAAAGAAAAAACAACATGAGAATTCCAGAGCAGTTTTGATTTCTCTCCAAGACGAAGGAGCTTTAGGTTGTCTCAAACCCCTCTTCTGTTGCCTCCCTCGGCCCTTATAAGGAATTCTTGGCTGCTTTTATTTTTGGATAATGGAAAATGGAGCTGTACTTTTGATAAACATTCACTCTTTCGGGCTATTGCAGGCAGGCTGTGATGGTGGACGCAGATAGTTTGTCACTGCTCTCAGCGCGTGCCTGGCTGCCCCTCCCCCAACTCTCTCCCTTGCTCTCTATCCGACTGGCTGCATACATTCCCTTTTCGAGTCACAGGCTGCCGCTGCAGACTGACACAGAGCGGGAAAAGGGTGCAAAGGTAAAGGAGAGAAACCCTAAAGCACACACAAGGAAGGGCTGCCATTTTGTCTGAACAACATGCTGAGTCATTGTAGCAGCCTGGATGTTTAGCGACGGTAGGAGGCCCAAATGTACCTCTGTGTTTACCAGCTCATTTCTTAACTTGGTCATTTTCACACAGCTCTGAGCCCCTGGGTCCATCCATTCTTTATTTATAAAAGATGCTGTCTACAGGCCCCATGCTGGGCCGCGGCTGTCTCAGCGCAACAGATAACTACAGACTGATAAAACATGAACAAACACAACAGTCCTCTCTCACGCTGTTTGTGTGTAATGCTGCTGGTACTGTGGCCACTGTTAATAACCAACACCATATAAACATCCTGTATTTGTTTCCTGTTTCCCATGCTCCATGTTCATAAAGTCTCATTCTTACAACATGCTCTCTAGCCATACGCAATAGCAATGGTACCTATTTGTTGTTGCAATGGTAATAGCAATGTTACACATCCTCATCAAACGTCCCAGTTTACTACAGGGTTCATCTCCAACTGCCACCTAACTGACCTCAGTCACCTCCATACTCCCACCTGTCCACTCATGCTCCTCTGACTGCGCCTCCTCTGACTGTGTCTCCTCTGATTGTCTCCTCCATATCCTTTGTACCTGGCTCTGTACCACAGGCCTCACAATCCATTCGCACCTTCAAGAACATGTCAAAATACAACTGTTATACTCAAGCTTCCCTGATTGGTCTGTTAACATGTTTAGAGTTTGATTAGTCTGTTAGCTGTTTAGCATTTGATTAGGCTGTTGATATGTTTTGTGTTTTATCTGATTAGTCTTATGTTTAGTGCACTTCTGTAAACTTGCTGATTTTATTTCAATTGCTAATTTAACTTTCCTATTTTTTAACATTACTTGAAAAGCATTTACAATTAAATATATTCTAATCATTTTTATATTTGTATTAAATGTAGTCAACAAGGCAACAAGGCCTTGTAGTCAAGATACTTCTATGTTCTATACCTACATTTTAACTTTCTTTTCTAGACTAAACATTTGTCAAAACGATTTGTAAACTGTCACGTCACCTCCTCTCTGACGTCGGGAAACTATCACTTGAAAGTGACAAGGTAAAAATTTTTATTGCTTACATTATTATGTGCTTACATTATTATGTGCTTGTGTGAGAATGAGTGTGTATTTGTCTCTCTGTCTGTAAGTGTGTGTGTGTGCGTGTGTGTTGGGGTGTGTGTCTGTGTGAAGTGCCTCGGCCAGAGCCAAGTGCTCACCTCCACAGACATACAGACTGCCTTGCAGGCAGACGCTGTGTTTACACAGACACAATCCCAGGGCCTGATAGTGGAGAGAAGCAAGGCCCCTGCACGCCCAAACATTGCCTTTTAAGGTTCCCTCTCATTTCTCCCCATCTCCTTAAATCATCTACACAGGAAGTGTGAGGAGGGTGGGGAAGCCTCCCTCGTTCTCTCCTTCTTTCTTTCCTTTCTCTCCCTTGTTCATTCACTCTTTCTTTCCCTCGCTTTCTGTTTTCTTGTCTCTTTCTGTCTAGCAAAGTGGATGTATCAGATGTGTAGCCGAAAAAGCCCAGGCCTTTCTAGTACTGCTAAGCGTGAACCCTAACTCAGCCCTCTCTCTCGTAATCTTGTTTCAATAATGCAGATCCAAAAATGGAGTTCCAAGTGGTCAAAAAAGAATCCAAAACACACCCAAAGCTAAACAAAAATGCACTGAACATATTTGTGGAGACGCAAGCTTGATGTGTATGAGACCAACTGCTAAACATTTCACTACTTTAATACAATATGAAGAACTTCCCTCAATGGAGGGATAAGATATATAGTGGTTTCCTTTCAAAACCATGAACCAGATATTTATGAAAATACCACAAATAAAACATGACACTCTGAACCGCCGTCTTGAATGAACAATGTTGTTTAAAATCTAAAAGGCTTGAGTATAGAGCCTCATTAAAAAGAAATAGAAAAAGCTTTACTATCTAAATGCAAACGGAGCACAGAGTTCACTGAAACATTACCCACTGAGTGAAACCAGAAACACGTATTTTCAATATCTTGTGCTTGTAGGGTATGGTCAGTTTATATAGGAGTAGAAATAAGTTCTTGAAACAATTTAGCGCATTCTTTGAATAACTCACTCAAACCCAACAATAGCAATGTTCAGAATGCAATTTTTTTTTAAACTATATTCAACCCAGGCACACATATTTCTAACAATGAAAAATGTATAAATATATCTGTACAGTTCTTTATACTATTTAATACCAGACTATGAGTTAATCTGACCATTACAAAAATGAGTTACTGTGTTAATACTGCCTTACAGGTTTGACTGAATTGACGTCTTGGATAGAACTTTCCATTCCTTTGTACATTACCCACAAAATTCCAGGCAAGTCTTTTTCTACCTTTGTGGCCTTATTTGGCCTTGACAGTACATGCCCTGTCCTCACCAGGTTAAGTCTGGATCAAAGTGTCAGTGTGCTGTGGCTGTAATCCCCTCACATGTCCAGGACAACTGGGGTGTGTAAACTCCCCCCCCCCCGGTACCCCACGCCCGGTACCCCACGCCCGGTACCCCACGCCCGGTACCCCACGCTCTCTCCGAGATGTCATCCGTAAATACAGGATTCACCGCACCGTTGGAATTTGGACTGGATGGATTTCTTGGAGAGAACGATTCTGAGAAAGGATGCAGGCCTTCTCCCTACGGGCCAAAAGGAGGTTGTTGTGTGTCAGTGTTTATGTGAGTCCATGAGCATGTGTGTAGGCCAGAGTAAATGCCACAAAGTACATTCTATTATAGACAGAAAATAATAGCAAGATGGTAAAGAACTATAATGGAAGAATTCTTCAATACTTTAGACTACTAATACATTGATTTATTTACAACTGTTTTCCTTACACGATTGCTGTTGATAGTAAAACATTTATTTTCGCCAATATTGAGCAGTGATCGGGAAACTGAAAAAATGAATTAACAACAATGAACAGTGAGGGTGACATTATGTCAAAATACATAGACTGAAATTGTTACAGACAGTCATAAATCTTAGATTGTGAAGACCCATTCTAGCGCCTCCTTTGACGAGTGATATAGACGCCCAGCAACAACATTTTTGTACAACCCAGAGAGGAAGTGACAAAACGGCTGAAGCATTCCCAGAACGCTGAGAGAAAAAGAAAGAGGTGGAATCTGGAATGTGATGCTGTAGCTACGGAAACTTAGCTAGAGCTACTATGGCCGAAACCTTTCGAGACAAAGTGTTGGTATAACCTCCTCCACCTTCATGGACATTACAGCTACCTATACCTCTGTGGTTGTGTTCCTGAGAGGCAGAGAGAGGCAGACAGAGGCAGAGAGAGGCGGAGAGAGACAGAGAGAGGCAGAGAGAGGCAGAGAGAGACAGACAGAGACAGACAGAGATAGTGTGTATGTGATTTGCAGGGCCCGCAGTGGGCTGTCACTTCTCACTGGGCATGTGAACTGTAGTCTCTGTCAGTCTCTGAGGATTTAACTCCCTCCCCTTTACCCTCCCACCCGACCCCACGCTGGTGCTCATGTGAACGTGACCCTGGGAACAAGGTCCCCTGAGCCCTGGGGATGAGGGGAGTGACGCAGAGGACAGGCCCGAGAGCCAGGGCCATTACAGGGTCATGTGAAAGGCCTTATAATCTGATGGCTTCCAGATTTTTGACTCCTCTCAAAATAAATACATTGTTTCCTCTCCTTCCCTCACTGCCTCCACCCATTTATCCTTCTCCATCCATCCATCCATCCAAGTGCCACAATTTGTCCAAAGACAAGCAATCCAGCAATCATGAATCGTTTAAGTTAAAGCCTGAAGATGAATTTGAAATGTCTTGTATTTGGTTAACATAGGATGTAAAGGAAAGCATTTACAGCCCTGGAGGTTTATATTGTGTGATGCTGTAACTACATGCTACACTGGCTCTCTACAGGCTTGGATTTCCTCTCTAAATGAACGCTTGTTCCAGGTATATTTACTATCTCTGCATTCACAACTGACAAGTTCCAAAACCTAATTTCTTTATTAAAAGAGAGACTTCTTTTATGTAAAAGTGGGGTGTGGGCATGTTCATACAGGTGTTTCAAGACATTTTCACAATGTGATCTCTGTCTTGTTTAACTGGCACTGACTCACACTACAACTGTCTGCTTTTCTCCTCTCCTGTCTGGATATGTTCACATTTCCCTTCATATACCCTCTGACGAAAGATCATTTCATGCTGGAAGCAGCTACGGTGTTGTATATATATCATTGTGTACATTTTGTCCAATGTCAATGATCTTAATGAGTATCATCTGTGAGTCATTTGTCTGCACATGACAACAACGAGCTATGTGAATCAATCGTCCTGCAGTGCAGTGAACCGACATGATGAATCGTTGCCTTAATCAAGGTCTTTCACCCGCTGATGGTTCAGAGAAAATGCCTAAACAACAGGCCTGTATCAAAGTAAAAGAAGCTACAGAGGAAAACAATAGACACATCTTCAGTTAACTTGAGTCTGTTAATAAAATTACAAAGCAGTTTGGGATGATACAAAGCAGACAATACATTCTTTCTTGTTTCCATGGTGAATTAGATTCTGATGGTTTAGCTTGCCGCTTTGGTTTGATGTCAACAAACAGTAGACGAACAGTCTCATCAGTTAATCAACCGCCATTGTTCAGCCGACTATGATGATGGCCCTATGCTATCAGCCCTCCACCTTAACCCATATCTCTCTCCATTATGTAAACATTCACATATTGAAATAGCAAAGCTGTAAAGTGACCACAGCCTTTTCCATGACCCAGGCAAAAGGAAAACAGAGACTGTTAATAATGTTAGTCCAGTCTAACATGAATGCAACTTGGGTACTACAAGAGTGAGTACTACACCCATTGATTGATATTTAAAAAACACAACAATACTGAAATGTTGTTAGCGCTGCTGTTCTGGCCTCAGTACATGCCGCAGATAGTTTTCTGTGTCAGCTAACACAAGCAAAAGTAGGCTGAGGGAAAGTAGTTAATGAAGTAGCCACTCCAAACCAATACCACGAGGGACACTGATTCCTGTCCAAGTGAAAGCCGCCCTCTACAGCCTATTCCTCAGACAGAGACACCCTGACCCCAGGTCATCCAGGCCTCAGCCTCCAGCTCAGACAGGAGAACATCACGGATGATAAAAAGCACTCATTTTCTATCAGTCATTATTGATCTAGTCCTCTGCTGCCCGACTGCCAACTGGCCAGTCCGCCCACCACAACAAGCCAACCCATGAGCATCAAACTAGGAATGAAGTGACCGTACTGTTTGCAGCGTAGTTCACAGGTGACGGCTACATTTTTTTACTTCGTGGGAGTGAACACTGTAATTTGACTGGTGTGAAATCTGTCCGGTTGTACGTGAGGTTGTATGACCTACCTGGGCTCTGCAGTCTTCGTGTCACAGCTTGGGTCCTCTGTGGCTCCCGCGTTGCAGTCTGTCCTGGAGGGATGTGGGATGATGCTGGCGGTTGAGTAGGACGATGTTGGCGCCGCGAAATGGTGAGGTCTGGGTGGGGGTGGGCAGTGGTCTTGGGGGGTGGAGTGCGCGGTGGGGGTGGGGTGGGGGTGGGGGCGCTCCCCAGCACTGCTACCGTTGCAGTTGTCTTTTGCGAGCCCTACTGTCTGAAGGGGTTTCCCGTGCAACGCTCCCTTTTGAAGCACAGCCGGCTTGGGGAGCAAAGACTTTTCTTTTACCTTATATGAGGCGAGGGGCCGGCACAATGTGAGAGCGGCATGTGAGGGAAAACCCCCCAAGCTCTGTGATTGGGTAGTGTGAGGGCCCCCGTGACCTCAGGCTGTGACCTGCAACGTCTGAGGAGGAGATCTCCGGGGAAAGGGGGGGTGGGTTTGTCTCCCTTGCGAAGGACGCAGCATTTGACAATTTTCATATTTCTTCTAAATTTGGAGTTTTCTGCCTGTGCTGGAGGCTTGGCCGCCCACTCCAGAGCTCCATGTGGAAACCATTAAGGAGGAGAGAGGACTCCTTGTCATTCCTGCCTGCTGTAGCTCGGCCTGGGAACAGAGTGCAGCGCTCAGACAGTTATTTGGAATAATTAACATCCTCTAAAAAAAGTGCTCACTTGCCCCATATGGGAAAGCATTTGCTGAAGGCAATCTGGGAATCGTATACTGAAACATCCAGGAACAATAGGAGGGAATACAAGAGAGCAGAGGGAAAATACATACATTAAAACAACATTAATAAGAAGGGGTGGAAGAACTGAGGGAGGTGGGAGAGTTCTAATAGATTGGAATACCACTGTTACCTAGTGACGTCTCTGAAGCCGACCATCACGACATCATTGCAGTGTGTAGAGCTCACTAGACTGTGGCAAGGTTAGATGTGCCTTTTCACAAGCTGACCGCATGCACTGAAAAAAAAACGCATGCTGGTTTTCCTCATGTCAAATGATTTTGGGGAGGTGAGGAAGACATTAAATGACAGAACACTATGGGAGTAGTATGGGAGGAAGAGCAAAGGAAGTAAGACGGGCCAACATATCAGCTCATCAAGGTAATTATCTGTACAGAGCATAGCACATATCCTGGGGCTGCTCACAGAGAGGAAGAGAGAGAGAGAGACATGAAACATACCAAAGCAGCTGGTGCTAATCCAGTATAAGAAGAAGCAATGAGTGGTGAGTTTAGACCAGCAATCAGCCTCTAACTGATGTCACTGTTTGAAGGAGCTGTCCTGGTCTGGAGCTGTTAGGGACCTGTTTACTACAGCCCTTCCTTAATGGCATCCCAGGTGTGTGCAGCAGTCAAATGCATTGTCTTGTAACACCAAGCAGACCACCACAGTCTAGGTTCGAGCTTTCCCCATGCCACTAGCTGACAAGTGGCTGGGAAGTCGCACGGGCGATGCTTGGCCAGCGATGTTCAGGGAGAGATGAACATAGTCAACAAAGAGTTCCTGGTGTCACTGCAATTCCCTCAAGTTCAAGTTCAAAGTTCAAAGTTAATTTGTCAAATGCACTGAATAACACAGTGTCATCCTGCACAATGACATTCTTGTGACATGGCACCCGACATCTACGTAGTAAAAATTAAGAAATACATAATGCAAAAAAAAAAAGCAAAAATATAGCAATAATATAAATAACAATGTAAACTAGCAGCAATTTAAAAAAAAGAGTAGGATGAGATTGAATATTATAGATACAATATGAGCGTAATATGCCTATGAATGGTACTTACAAAAGAATATTCTAATATACATTGAATGTACATGGAAAAATTTCAGAGCATCTGGAATGTTCATGTGTGATCAGTATGATCATATATCAGCGTTGCTTTGGCACCTGGGAAACTGAGTCACCAGGTGAGTGAGCAATACCGCACACTCATAAGCCAGTTTCTGGTTGGGTGAGCAATGTGAATACAGAATGTCTTGACGCGAACACTTAGAAGGAAGGCACATTGCAATCTTAAACTCTTCTTAATCCATTGGGAGTTGTTGCAAATAGACAGGGCTTTAAATAAAATGCGGATATTGGGGAGAGTACAAAAAGATTTAAGAAGGGGTATACATTTTTTTAAATTAATGCTCTTCCTTAGCAGCAGTTAATGGAAACATCCTTAATTGACATCTTTCATTATTAAAACATGATACAAAATTGCATCTACATAGTATCTATTTGTTATAAATCTGAACATTTTGAGATTCATACAAGTCATTGTACATTATATTTGTTTCTTGTTTTTTAGCTTCTCTTGGTATTTGTATTATTTTTTCTCAGAACAAAGGGTCTACACTTGCTATACCCTTTGTAAAATGTTATGTAAAATTTTCTGTACATTTTCTGTATTTTATGTATGTGTTCAATAAAACATGTGACAAAAAAAAAACTAATACAAAATACTGTAAATATTAGTTCCATGTCACGCATTAGTGTAGATCGATAAAGTTATAACCTTGCGGCTCACATAACTTTCCTCCTGCATGACAGCAGCTCAGGGGGTCACACGTAGAATGACATGGGTCTCTTGGGGGTAGGGGGAGTTCCTGCCATGCCTGGGAAATGTCACTCATTCTGGGTAACCCACACCCACTAAGTCCCCCACAACCAACAAAACCCCTTCCTCAGGCCTTCGAAGCCGGGATGATGCTATCACCTCCTGGGGTACTGCTTGGACAGAAAAAAACTACATTTAGACAGAGGGGGGACTGCAATGGAGGGGAACAAAGTAAAAACATTAAAACAAATGAAGGACTGTTGGTTTGCTCCCTGGCTGGGAAGGGAGTACCCTTTATTAGGGTAGTGAAGTGCAGAGAGCTAGGGTCACCCCCAGCCTGCTCCCTCCTGGAGAGGCCTTAAAAAGGCAATGTTTGGAGAAGATCCTCTGTTTACACGTGGAGAAACAGGGGCTATTAAAGACGGCAGCCAACCAGTGCCTCACAGCTTGGCAGCTCTCATCCCTATTAGCCCGGATCATAGGGCCCTTTTTTCATCTCCTTGTAAATTGCAGGCTTCATGTGTGTGCACTTCTTCCCTCATATGGAGAAGACCCTTGACTTAACATGCTCCACAAAAAACAGTTGAATATATTGAGTTTTGCCGATAGTAGTGATTTTACCTAACAGACATGACTTTAAATTTGATATTTTTCTTTTAAGCATCTAATGTCTCCAGAGCCCAAATGTGTGTTCCTGTGTTCTTTTTTTCTTTTTCTGAAGTGACCTAAGTTCCAAGAATGGATGGATATGTTAGGAGATCTTTGAGGAAATAGAGACCAACAGTGGAAAATGAAATGTGATTTAAAACCAAAGGGGTGATACATTATCCACTTTACTCAGACCTTGGCTTCACATTCTACAGCTTGTTTAGATTTGCAGAGAAATGATTCTATGGCAGCATAAATATGCAGAGATAAATATGTGCAGCAGTGTCCTATATATACAAATGTAGGATCTTAATATGAGCAAGTTTGCTGCAGCAGGAAAATACTCTTGCAACAACAGGGAATGTGAATTATTAGGTATTGATAAGTTTCTTGTAAAGAAAAAGTGAAGTCTGGAAGATCCAAAAGTAAATACAAACTTTAGAAGCCCATCTGAACCTCAAATATTCTAAAGTTGAAAATATCCTGCATTGGAGGACAATGATCCTGCAACAATGTGATCGAAATAAGATCCTACGTCTGTAAATACCCAAGCATCCATAGGCCGATTTCTCTTAATTTCACCACAAGCAGTGAAACAATGATCCATCTTCATGTTTAATGTAGAAAAATAGCTGCCATGATGTAGACAAATGTTAATGTCAAAAGTGTCCGGAAATATCTGTCTTGATCCCATTGTCCATCCACCATCTCTCTCGGAGTTGCTAGTTTTTATCTCAAAGCGTTATTCTCCTGAACTCAGTTGTGGGATTTGTAGTGTTATCTTAATAGGATAACTAGCAAAAGCACTAGACACAAGTAATATTACCATGAAGGATTAAAAGCAGCAAGGGGGGAGTGGGTGATTGTGCTGTCAGTAACTTCAGCATTATGTAACACCCCTGAGCCTAGAGTAGTGTGATCACATAGAAAACAAATACATAATACACACAAAACAATGGGAATTCCCACCAAGTATTACTTTCACTTTCTCAACAACTAACTCTTTCTAGACAGAATAACACCCTGCTGTTATTTGAAGGGCCGAGTCATTTCAGCAGAGGGACAGAATATAAAAACATTGAACAAGTGAAAGAAAATCACTTCAGCGACCTTTCTATGAGGCTCAGCACGGGTTGACAGGGCATATTTGTGTGTCTGCCCTGAAACACACATAGCAAGCCACACACAGTACGTCTCTTACCTTAACAATGATATTTGGCCTGCCATACATCAACAAGCTTCTAGCACAACAGGCTCCACTCAGCCCGTCTGCGTGGGATGACAGAAACCATACAACCCAGCCACAGGATACACACAGGAGGACACAGAGAGGAGCAGATCCTGTTTGGCCGACAGTCTGAACTCTGGATGTATGAGGGAGACACGAGGACTGACAGGTACAGTAGGTGGGTGGGTGGAGGGGTACGGGGTCATGAACTCAATCACCGTTCCTTACCGATTATATTCACGGATCCAAACGTATTCACGAATGTGCGAGTCCCGAGTCTTCACTGCTGCTAGAACAATGCGATGGCATGGCTATATAAGGAAGTGGCCTTTGAAATCAGTACCGACTGCCCTTGTTCGTGTGCTTTTCTCAGAATGATCTCTTGTACCAACCTAGCCTTTTGACCGTCAGTCCCATTGCTTAACCATGATTTTTTCCCCCACAGGTATAAGAAATGAGTATTGCCTTATAGTTAGCTTGATGTTCCTGCAACCATTCAGAACACTTACAGTGGAAGAATGTGGGGAGAAAACAGGGAGTTAAAACCAAAAAAATAAGGAGTTCCAAACAGATTGCGCCGTAATTAACCGGACTGGGACTATGCAGGAAAACAGTCTCTCAGCCGGGAAATGACAGTCATGGAGACTGGAAGGGTTACAGAGAACCTTCATCCTTTTGGTGGTTTGAGTCACAACATTAAATTCCCCCCTTCTCAACATCACACAGATAGTAAGCCTGTTAGCCATTCAAATTAAATATAGCCTGGTCTGGCTCTGACATAGCTTGCCTGTTTTGGTCATATAGTTTGAAAAAAATACTGAAAAGATCTAGTGCCTACTGCCTACACTCCACTCTGGAGTCTGCAAATTTGTATCAACAATGTACATACGTCATGAACAGTCAAGAGCCATTTCACAACTGGGTTCAATTATAAAACACAGATTTGTTCTAGTGGAAATGAAGATAAGGGCTAACATAGATAACACTAACAGCCTATGGCTGATAAGACTGTTGGAGGAGGAAGGGTCTTGTCCCATGTTGTGTGTCCCAAATGGCACACTATTTCTTCCATAGTATACTGCTCTTTGGGAATATGGTGCCAGTTGGAACACTGTTGTAGTGGACATATGTGTGGGAAGTGTCATTTTACACAGGCAGATTTGCACACAGCAACAGCCAACAGGAAAGTCAGTCTGTGAGGTTTGTTAATTAGGAGTGTGGGCCCCAGATTCTGCTCAGGGTCATGCAGTACTTCCCCTTTACATTATCTGTACGCACGGCTTGGCCTACCTACCAACCAAGGCTTAAATGTTTAATATGCAGTCTGGACCCCATTAAAATAGTTGTGCGAGGTGTTTCCGAATATTTTGCTGTACATGACTTAATACACCATCAACAAACAGTACTTTCTTCTTGTAGAGTAGGTCACACTTTTGTCGTGCAGAATTCTGAAACCTTTCGTAGAGGTTTAAAGATTGAAAACTATTTATCTGGAGGTATCTTGGGGTTGTTTAGCCCAAGGTCTGTCACCGACATACTGCAGGTCCTAACTCCCCTCTCCAAGAACACAGCATACAGAAAGATTATTATGATATCTCCACAAATCTTATCCTCTTCCTGCTTAGACAAGTAAGAAATGGACACCTGGCTTAGAACCTCACACACCTATTCTGTGTCAAAATGTATAAACAGTGTGGCAGACTTACTGCAGACCAGCAATGAAACCGGGTTTTTTTTTTTTTTTTTTTTACAGCACTCTGAGTCTGAGTTCTCAAACCCCAGCCAGGAAATGGTTTGTCCACAGATCCAGGGGCAGCCTTGCCTAGTTCACTGGCTAATTAGAAACCTGGGAGTCATCTTGTCTATGCAAAACCAGGTACTAGGCATCTTAAAAAAAAAACACCTAACACCTGCTGAATAGAAATCAAGCCTGTTTGTCAGTGCATGTAGTTTAACTTCAGGTTTCTTGTGTAGAATTGTATTTAATTTTTATGTGGTTCTCTGTGTCATCATGTCCTCTTGCAATTGAATGGCTTCGACCAGGTTGTTATTAAAAAATTTATTGGGTCAAATCTGTCTAGATTTGACCAGGGTCCACAGTGCTAGTAAAAATGAATGCAATAGTGAGCAATTTGGGAAGTACATTCACTTTTAGCATAAATACTTTTTAGATCTTATGGTTAACTGGCCAGTCTGAAAAGAGGATTAAGCTATTCTCTTTGGACACCACACATTTAGGGCCAGTTTCTCGGACACATTGTCTAGTCCCGGACAAAAACTAATCCAGCTCAATGGAATTCTCCATTAAGTGTATTTTTTTCATTCAAGGACTAGATTTTTTTTTAATTGGTCTTTGAAACCGGCCCTGAAGAGACAGATTAATCAAAAGCTGTATTTCAGAAAAATTTCAGTTCACTTATAGCCTCGCTTATCGTCTCAAAAAGTGTACATTTTTCAAGATAGCACAGCTTTAGTATAGGGCAAAAAACTCCCAGAGCAAAAACAAATGAGTTTTTGCTCTGTATTGCAGTGTTAATTTCATCCCCTATTTTAGTCTTACTTGTTTTCTGTCCTAGTTAACTAGTAGGGCCGGCCATAGGCATAAGCGACATATGTGGTCACTTAGGGCCCCCGACCTCTAGAGGGCCCTAGTAAGCCCCAGACCAATAGATAAGAGGGGGCCCCCAAATGGCTAGGGCCGGCCCTGTTAACCAGCATATTAAAACTATGGTAAAACACCCTAAGGTATTTGCACAACGTTTTGTGATTCTGCACATGATGAGGTAAGAGGTAAATATTCATTACTTCACAGAGAAACTTACTAAAATTACTAAAATGTAACTAAGTGTGTGTGTCCCCCCATGAAATAATGCATATTTAGGCCATCTCTTCCATTTGTACAATAAGACAGCCCAGACCTGTTGTCTACAGTTATAGCAGGCTAATGAAAACAAAAGGAACTAAAATTACTAAAAAAAAATTACCCTGCCATTTTGAAAGGAATTTTAAAACATTACAGCTGACAGTCCTGGGGTGAGATTGTACGTGTGAACTAGTGAACAAAATCACAGAAACAGGTTGAGTAAACTCTCCGCTTAAATATAAAGACCTGCAATATGACAGAACTGACAAAGTACGACAAGTGGTGCAGAACTTGATTCAGCTCTCCCTTTTTATTACGTGAAATAGTAGTTTTTTTCTATAAACATATAAAACAAATCTTAGAAGGAAGATCCATTAAATACAGCATATCTGTACATTACTTTTTTGTACACAGGTTTTTTTCTGCAGTGTTTACCATGTTTCTAGATTAAATCCACAAGCATCAGTAGCTTGGCTTTGGAAGATGTGGGTGTTCCCCCAGACAGGAGAAAAGGTAGAGCAGCAAGAAGGGGGTTCTCTGACTTTAAAGGCTCTATCAGACTCTTAAAGGACCCTTCAAAATGGATTTCCTCCACTAAGTTCAGTTCAGGAACACAGGTTTTTTTGTCACAGCGAGCAGATTCAGCATTGCATGCGTAGTTAAGACAAAATGAGTGTTAGTTTGCATACACCACCTGACGTCCTGTCCAACAGCCTGTGTGAAACTCAAAAATCCAACAAGTTGGGGGGACTAGGGAGAAAAGAAGAGTCTTTTCACAAACAGAGAGCAAGAAAAAAGCTCAAGATCAGATGGTACATTCCTGCAATGTTGTTCTCAAGTACAATGCAAATAAATGAACAAATCTTGCTTTTGCTTCCCAATGAGGAGCATGATTATTATTACACATGACAAACTGGTACTTTAATGTTGAAGTCCCCTTGTTTGGCACTGCATGAGACATGCTTTATTTTAGGAATGAAACTAGCCATGCCCTTTATTCAAAGCAGACAGCCAGTGTCCTTCTTATAGTCTCTAGAAATGTGGCTTCAATTGGAGTTCATTCTTAAATTATCTTATAGATAGACTAGCTGACAATGAAATATTTTTTTCAAATTTTTCCTTTCAGGTGTTGCTTATAGGACGGGGGGGGGGTCAATTCATAACAAATGTATTTTCCGTTTTCACCATGGCCTTCCCTCTAGCTTTTTACCAAGTAAACAGGACAAGACAGAGACCAAAACTCAAAACGCTCACAAAACCAACCTTCCCCCTAAATGACAGACCTCTGGGACAGAGGCGAAAGAAAAATACTAAAACATGGGAAATACTAGTTAAAACAAAGCACAAATAAATTAGCAAAAAAAAAATCAACAATTCAAAATAAAAAAAAGCAAACATTTTCTTTACAAACAAATCTAAGGGCACTTCTAGAGTCTAGCTTGAGGGTGCTTCTCTAAAGCTTGTGTCACCAGAGGTAGGAGGTGAGAACACCACACTGGAACACTGCAATTCCGCCATGGCAGTGGAAATCTCCACACTGCAATTCC